>LSSN01003897.1:0-13582 GCA_001970855.1 Smittium culicis | reverse complement strand
CCTTTCTAATAGGAAGAGCTAGAAGTTACCGATCTAAAAATAAAAGAGCTAATGGATAATCATTTTAGCCATTTCAGATCGAATCCATACCCAAAACCCACTCATAAACGAAATACAGATAAAGAATTAGAAATGCAATTATCAGAATCCGAAATTCCAACTATACAAAAATCTAGCAAAAAAAAGGGTCCGAAGGACTATCAAAAGTTAGAAAATAGAAACCCTGAAAAATTTAATAGACACGAATCGGCTATTACTAAAGAAAAGCCAGAAAGCTTTCAAAATATTCCTTCTACATCAAACACAAGCTCCGTTGACAGTTACAATGATTTCCTTTTTAACTTAAAAGACGCCAAGTATATTGATACTAGAATTCCTAACCCTGACTCTAATCCAGACGATTTGAAAAATCCGTCATTGTTTTTAGAAGATTATAGCAGTAATGATACCTCAATCACTCAAGAAAAAAAACCTTTAGAATCAGAGCTAACTGTCCTTTCTTTATCAAAGTTCAACCACGTTATATTCACAAACGTAATTTTTTTTCCCTCTCGTATATTTTAATTTTACCACCTAAACTTTTAATTAACATCTTTATTAAAATATAAATTTTAGGCATTAGAAGGAAATATCAAGCAGGCTGAAGAGGCTTTTAACCTTATGAAAGATGCTTACATCAAACCAACCCTGAAAACTTATGATCATATGTTATTTGGCTATGCAAATGTCGGCGATTTAAAAAACTCGGTTTCTATTTTTAAAGAAATCGAAAATAACGGCCTTCAACCTTCAATATATTCTTATGGTGGTCTAATCAAAGCATACATCAAATCTAGCAGACTTGACGACGCTTATAAAGTATACGAAATCATGAAAACTAAAAATGTAATGCCCAATGAATCTATTTATAATCAACTACTCATGGGCTGCTTAAGTTTTGGAGATACAAAACGCGCATGGGGTACTTATGAGCATATGAGATACGAAATTGCTAACCCGAGCGTTAAAACTATGACTATAATGATAAACGCATGCGCATTAGATGACCAAGTTGAAAGAGCGCTAGTCTTACTCGATGAAATGATCGCTAATGGCCAACAGCTAAATGACGTTACATTCAACTCTTTAATCAATGCCTGTGCACATAGACCGGGTTATTTGGATAGAGCATTTGATTTACTCGTTAAAATGGAAATGACTGGATTTAAGCCTGATTATTACACTTACAACACCATCATTTACGCTTGTGCAAGAAACAAGAATTTAGAAATGGCCCGCTTTATTTTTAATGAGTTGGTCAACAGGTCAAACGAATTTTTAAGGCTGGACGAATCAAGCTTTACAAACTTGTTTTGGACATACGCATCACACATCAAACATGTAAGCATAAAAAGTAGAAAAAGTGCGATCGAATATTTGAAAACTAGAGGTCCAGTATCTATATTTTTCAATGAAGATAATAATAAAATAGATGCATCTAGCGATTCTAGCACTTTCATAAATCCCATTTTAGATATAGCAGATCCAAATAATGGTGTAAACAAAGATTTTGGTGAAAATGTAGACGAATCTAAAATTCAAAATGAATCTATAGATTCTACCTCTAATATAGTTAATCAGAGTAATACGACTTCCCCTGTTCCAGAGCCAAGCTACTCTGATAGTGCCTTAGAAATTTCAAAATTACCTTCACTAGATAATCAAACTGAAATTGCCAACTTATCATCTAGCGAATCAAATAAATCGATTACTTCTTCTACGCCAAAATTAAATGCTATGTTCCTTAGAAAAATTCCAGAGAATCACAAGATGACACTCGTAGAAGCTGGCAGAATATATAGATATTTTACTAAGCTTGTCAAATCGAACTCGATTCCGCTTAATTCATTAGAGAAACCAGAGAATAAAAAAGTAACTACTAGATTGCTAAACTCGTATTTGGCTGTTTTATCTAACCACGGAGAATATTACCGTGCGTGGAAGTTTTATTGTACAGAATTTCAAAAGCATGGGGCGAAAAGAGATGGCTGGACAGTCGAGACAATTCTGTTCTGCTGTGACATTCAACGCGACATTGAAAAAGCGTGGGTTGTATGGAAGCAGTTCAAGAAATGGAGGAAAGAAGTTGAATTAAAAATCAACATTAAAGCGCCATTACAGTTAGAAGCCAATGCGACCACCGAGAAACCTGAAGGTGTATCAGAAAGCGAATACTTAACGAACTCTAATCCTAATAATGAACAAAAACAAGATCCGAATGAAATAAGTATCAACGAATGGTTCCATCTACCAGAAATTGCACACGACGCAGAACCTCTAACGTTCAGAGATCGAGAATTTATGCGTAAAGTCATTGGCTGCGACAAGGCCCAAGAATACAAAATATATTTATCAATGATCAATTTGCTTGCAAAGTAATGATACGATTTTGATTAATTAATTTTTTTTTTTCAATGCCAGTATTTATATATACGAACAACCATTTATTGTTCTGTCTTTTTTTTTTTTTCATCAAGTAATTTAATTAAGCTTTTTTATTTAAAAAAAAAAACAATAATGATAGGAATGACCAGCTTCGTTCAGCGCTAGATTTGCTCACAGAATTGAAACATGGGATTAAAGACCACGAGCGAAATGAGCTTAACTCGAAAGATTTCTCTACAATTTTGAGTCGAGCAACTCAGCTCGAGGATGATCGCGCGGTAGCTAGACTGCTGGCACTATGTAGACCATCAAAGGATACATTGAAAAAACAGCGCAACATGAAACACCTCAATAAAAAATGGGGAACAGAGAAAAAGTTCGAGGTTGGAATCAAGAAGAGAATGAAGTACCGCAACATGTACCCAGAAGAATTTGAAAAAGAAAAGAAAAAATAAGAGAAAAATATATCCACTTGACATTTTAAAATTATTATGACTATTATTATTGTTTGCTAAATAGCTAGATCGATTAATTAACTTTATTTATTTTTGTATGTTTTCTGAGCTAGCAAAAATAATTTAAAAAATTTTTTTAAATCTCATTTGATTGGATTTACCTATGTGCTTTTTTTTTTAAATAAATAATGAGGTTGTGACTTTGAGCCGTAGGCAAAAAAAACCTAGAATTGCTAAAATAAAGAGTGCTATTTATTACTGTTGCTATTTTTTAAGTTAGGTTTGGGAATACCAATCGACGTATGAATTCATAGCTTAAAAAATTAAACACCAAGTTAAATTTTTATTGATTCTCAAACGCAAATATAACTATCTTGATATTTTCAAGTTCTAATGTATCTGAATTGATAAAATCAAATTTTATTTTTGTTTTTTAGATTTAAAATTACAAATTTCTAAAACATTTTGGAACTTTTGCGAATTTGAAATGGCGTTGAATAGATTCATATCTAAATATTTTCCGAGAATTTAAACAAATGGGGAGGGCTGATAATGAGTAAAAATATAAATGTGCGAAATCGGAAATACTGTTAGATATGAGTTGATACCATGCAATTTTGTATTGGTATTTTAAACGCTCAACGCTATTCGATATAGTATCGACTGTAAACTAATTATTAATTTACAAAAGCTCTAGCTTTTGAACTAGAATAAATTTACCATTTTATGGAATTTGCAGAATTAGATGCAAGTAAATTCTACCATGTATATTTGGTCTCAGTATTCAGCTATGTTTACTCATAAAAAACTTGCACTCCAAATTAAAAATTAGATTGAAATATATCAACAAAAGGATCAATATATTAATTTTATAGAGGTTTTCTTGGAATAGTCAAGTATTTTTCATTAAAATGGATTAAACTATCGGATATAAAATATCGAATATCGCTGTATTCCTTAAAATATGAAAAAACTCGAATATAATATCCTTTTTATTTCTTTGTAAAAATTATTCTTAAAATAATGAAGCGTGAAAAATTCATTCTTTAAATTGGTTAAATTTGTGAGTATGTGAAAACTTGATAAAAATAATACCTGTAATATACTCTTTTTCGGGTTAATTAAGTTTTTATACATATACTTGCCCGATGATTAAAATGTGTAAAGAAAAATCTTGTAATTATAGTGGAGAATTTCGATAAAATTGATTGCCCAGATTTATACAAATTTACTATTTTTTCTTTTTGCCGATTACACAAATATCCAATTATCTAATATATTTTTCTAAATAAACTAAATGGAATTTTCTTTCTAACCTCTATTTTTTCTCTATCGCTAACATATATTTACTAAAAATAAAACGCTTATTTTTTGCTACTGAATACATTATCCAAGCCTACACTTAAGACTAAGCGTTTTAATCCAAAGCGATTTAATTAAGCCTACTCGAAAATGGCTCTCGATCAAGCATGCTCTGACGATGAAGAATCGAACTTATCCCGCTCCCTAATTACACCTATAATACATCAGGGTATATAAATACATTCAAAATTCTTCTTTTTTAGAGACAGAATAGTATTGCCTAGTTATTGATTTACTTTCTAGCCCCTGAAAGTATTCGATACTTTTTAATTTATCTGTGCATTTTATTTTTATTTCTTTTAGGAAGCTTTATTAATCTTAACGAAACTTTGGAATCGAGCACGGACAATAATTTATCAGGAATTAGCTGGTGGAAAAAAAGAATTCAGTACTATGTTCCTATTTTTGGCTGGCTACCTTCATATCAATCAAGTAACCTACTATTTGACTTGAGGGCTGGAATAACTGTCGCATGTTTGATAATACCTCAGTCTGTATCATATGGTTCAATTACTTTAATTTCACCACGACATGGTCTTTACACTGCACTTATCCCTTCTTTAGTGTATTCATTTTTAGGCACGTCTAGGCATTTATCATTTGGGCCTGAAGCTCTGATGTCAATGCTTGTTGGAACTTTAGTAAAAGAGCAACAGAGTGTTTTCTTTCTAGAAAATCCTGATGCCACTGAACAAGAGCGCTTAATTTTTGCTTCCATGATCGGTTGTATATGCTCTATTATTGTCGGTCTCTTGACTTTGATCTTGGGAATTTTAAAAATGGGTTTTTTAGATTCCCTTTTATCCGTTGCTGGTTTGCGTGGGTTCATCAGTGGCGCTGCTTTTGTCATTATTTTTGACACAATGATAACTGGTCTTGGTTTAGAAAAGCTGGCACGCGATCAACTTCCTGGCTCACACTCGATATTGGAAACTATCCACTTTTTGAATCAAAACTTGGAAAAAGTTCATACACTAACCTTTTTCATAACATTTGGAAGTTTAATTTTCTTGTTTTTTGTTTTATGGGTCAAAAAGGTCATAAAAAATGCCCAGAAAGATAAATCTTTTGTTCTTGGCTTTATCAAAGCTGACTACCTCAGTTTTATTCTACAAATCCCCGAAATGCTTGTTCTCCTTATCACTCTGGTTATACTTTCAACTAATGGTGATTGGGAAAGTAAAGGTGTTGCAATATTCGGCTCAGTTGACAGTAAACTCCCATCTTTTAGGATCCCTAAAGTCCCACACTCATCAAGTAAAAAGGATCTACTGTCTGCTTCAATAACTATGTTGGTTATTGGTGTAATCGAGTCCATCATTGTATCGCGCGAATATGCAAATAAAAACCATTACTCTGTTAGCAGTAATCGCGAGCTTGTCGCTTATGGAATTTCAAATATCGCAGGTGGATTTTTCGGCTCATACCCTGCATTTGGCTCTTTGTCGCGCTCAAAACTAAATGATAGATCAAAAGGCAAAACCCAGCTCAGCGGATTTTTTACGTTTCTTACTGTTTTAACATTCACCGCTTTCTTTTTGAATTCGCTTAGTAACCTTCCAAAAGCTGCTCTTAGTGCAATCGTTATTTACACTGCTATCGGCCTACTACCACCCCTACCAAAAACTGTGAAATTCCTACTAAAAGTAAAATCTTATTCTGACCTAATACTTCTTATTGTAGTACTTGCTTGCTCGATTCTTATATCCATTGAATCTGGTGTACTTGTTGCTATATCTGCGTCCATTATCACTGTTATTAAACGTACCAATCTCCCTAAAATTAAGTTATTGGTAAGCAAATCAATTCAAAAAAAATTTCTACTATCTGTAGTATTTATTTAATTTTATTTTATTTATTATAATTACATTTTATATACAATCAATTTTACATACATAAATTCTTGCTACTAGGGTCTAACACATGATAATTCTGGAACTCTTGTCCCGGTTCATGAAGAAGATGATGATCTAGATGTTATGCATATTGACGGAGTGTTGATTGTTAGTGTCGAAGAAAACTTGTACTTTTCAAACACTATCCAACTTCGAACTCGACTCAACAGGCTTGAATTGTTTGGTGATATGAGAATCCACCCTAGCCAAGATAGAATTCTATCACCAATGCGTGCAATCATTTTTGAGCTGAAAAAAATGGTTGAAGTAGATGGAAGGTTTGTATTTTTTTCTTTTATTATTCAAGTATTAGAAGTTATAAGCTAAATCAACATTCTCTTATCTAACTTTGAAAAAAAATGTTTCTTTAATTTAGCGCAATATTGATTTTGATGGGAATTATCGCTGAGTATAAGCAGCGTGATATTGTCATCTGTATAACCGGACTACGTCCCTCAATAATCAACTTATTTGACATTTCTGGAATGTCTGAACTAGTTGGAGAACGATATTTTTTCCCTAACGTTAGCACTGCAGTTGAATATCTTCAATCAGAATAATTTTGTATTTATAATTCTGCAAATTATACATTTATTTTACCTCTTTAATCCTAATTAGTTTTTTTTACTTTCTCTCTATTACTTTTTTATAAGTTTGGGATATTTTTTGAATCTGCATCCTATTTTACCAACTGTTTTATTTGAAATCATATATTTGTTATTGCTATATGCAGGTTTTGATTATAATTACAATGGAGTTTCAAATTGAAGTTAAAAAAAATGATTAAATTTACTTGGCTTAAAAATATTAAAGCCTGCTACCTAGCGTAAAACTTTTTTATTGATTATTTTTTATACTGTAAATGTAAATACAATTATAACAGAGATTTTAATTTAATTAGATTTAAATTCAGTTATACTCACTTAGCTTTGCATCTTTATATATATAATTATATATTAACTACTTTTCAAATAAGAAACTTTTAGCTTAACTAACGATTTAACCACCTATTTTTGAGATTAATTTTTATATAAAATAGATTGAAACTTGAGTATAATATTATGCTAATCAATTATATCTTTGACTTATTATTTAATTAAAAAGCAGTGTAAAGAAAAGTAAATTCATTCTTGTATTAAAGTATTTAACAATTACAACTACCTAAATGTCTCAAGCACTTGTTTCTACAATTCTATTATTTCGAATAATTTATAAGCGATTATTAAGATTCTAAGAAAATAATAATAATTAAATATAAACAATTATAAATAAAATTACTAGATTTGAATAGATTGATTCTTCATATATTGTTTCTAAGTCTGATAAATAAAAGTAATATGATTTAAAAAAGATAGTAGGTTAAGTAATAGTTACAGAAAATAAAATTGTCTGGGCTTTTTAGTTTTTTAGATCTGAGTCGTGTTGTGAGTTTTTTGTGCTTGTAATAAATTCCCTCGACTATTCTTATGTTATTTAATAATATCCGAATCTAGACTGTATTTAATATTTTGATTTTTTAATATTTATTATCAAATAGCGCAAATTATACTACTAGTAACTTTTTTAAACAAAGTTTTGACAAAAAATTACGTTTTGAAGAATTAGTTACCATCTCTATTTAAAAATGAAAAGTAAGTAAACGGACCAATAATAATCGATTATGTTGTTTGAATTTCATATCAAAAGCTAAAGGTATAAATGGAACCCACTGATATAGAGTCTATTCGAAATATGGCTCAAGTCTGTTTAGAGTATTTATTTCATAAGCTAAACTGCCTGTTATCTCTAAAAAAAAAATTGATCCTAGTGTCTAAATTTAAAACTGCTATGGATTTGGATTTAGTAAAAGGGAAATCAAATGCCTAATTTAAGCATATATAAACTCTGGAATTTTTATAAGAGGGCTTGATCGAAAAATTGACGAATTTTTGAAAATATTCTAGCCCATTTTTCAGAAACTCGAAAATTTTTTAAAATTTGAAATTGTAGAAATTTATTGTTCAATTTTGCGGAAAAAAACATATTTTGAAAATGCAAAAAAAAAATCAAAACAAGCTACATTATAAAAAACGTTAAATTATTATAAACTATATGCGCTCTGGAGATTTAAAAACTACAACTACACTTTCAGATAATAGAATAAGTGTGTAAGAACTCGTTCTTAAAGCCTTATTGATTTCACAACAAGTGTTTCTGATGGAATTTGTATAAAACAGTGCTCATAGTAAATCTTAAAACTTTAATAACAACGTAATATAGGAATTACATGCTGTAATGAAAAATTTACATTCTTAATCCAACGACTGCTTTTCTAACTCAAGAGAAATAAATTCTTTTAATAGTTTATTCTTTCAGATTCTTAAATGTATTAGCCACAAATAAAACCCAATCCTTATTACATCGGTTCCCATCTTAACAAAATTTTTGAAAAGTTGCCCATAAAGGTTTTGAATAGCTTCAAATCCCGGGTAAAATAATTGATATATTATATAAAAATATATAAAAATGAAATCTTTCTCACCAAAAAGCAACAAAATAAATTTTGAAACATAAAAAAATTGAAATATATAAACTTCTTTAATATTGATGAATACTAAAGCTTTAATACATCGGAAAGGTGCTGAACTTAATTACACTTTTTGCAAAAGATTTAATCATTTGAAATACCGATGAGATATTTAAAAAAAGAAAAAAGAAAAGAAAATAGAGAATAAATCCTAAAAAAGCCAAAAAAAAATAGTAAAGATGTAAATCACATGGTAAATACTAAGGATAAAAATGTTTCTACTTTAAATACAGATAATTGATGTTCTGAAAGAATTATTGACATATCTTTTGAAGATAGGTTGAATTTTATTTTAATCCATAAACTTCAAACGTAGAATTTATAATTGGTCTGAAAAATTATACAAAAAAATGAAAAAAAAGCTATCTGATGAAACAGAATTCTCGGAATCAGTTTATAAAATTCTAGAAATGATGAATATTTGTTGCCTTGAATTATTATTTTTTTTTTTTTCTGAATACAAAAGCAAAAATATTAATATCAAAAATGCTTTTATTAAAATTCAAAAAATCAAAAAATTACAGGAATATTTAATAAGCAAGCTTCAGCTATTATAAAAAAAATCAAACGAATTATTAATAATAATAATGAGTCTTTTGTAAAAGAGGTGACTCCAAAAGAATAAAGAATAATATTAAATAAGGAGTTTAATGGGAATAAATTCATTTATTATAACCTTAATGAAGTAGAAATAGAATTAATTAATTTTTTACTAATATTTTAGAATAAGATAAAGAAAATCGCCTAGGAAAATCAAAAACGATAAAACAAATAAAAGTAACAGCCTTGTAAGTTAAAGAAATGTTAGAATTAATCGAGCTCTAAGAGCAATAATTAAATTATATTATATTAGGAGAGGAGATATATTTAGTGTTACCATCTTAATTGGATAATAAAAAACAAAATTGCAAATTATAATTTAAAATCTAAAATAAAAAAAAAATAGTAATTGCATGTTTTTGATATCCTTGTCATCTTTCGGCAAAGGTTAAATGGTGACGGGTAGGCGGGACTAAATATATCTCCTCTCCAATATAATATGAATTAATCATCGCTCTTAGAGCTCGACTAACTCTAACATTATATCTCTGTGAGGAGATAAATTTAGTTACCCCAAAAGTAAGATAGATTCAGTAATGTTAGCCGCAGGATCTCGATAAATTTGATACTATGTATCAAACATATAATGACATGACCAATCCGCTTGAGAAACGATAGAATCTGACGAAATACCTGCATTTGCAGCCAAGGCTGCTCCGATCGCTATAGCTTTAGATATTTGATCTCCTACTTTTATAATTATTCCGGTTATATATTTTATGTTCCTAGAAATTATATCTATTGATAGCTGTTTGCAAAAATCTTTAGTGTATTTAAATAAGTGGTTGACCATCAACTTATTGTCATTGAAATGTGACCTAGGACATCTGTGCTTAGCTGCTGTCAATTTATTTACTTTGTAAGTATTGACCGGGCATAGAATTTTATCAGTGTGGCAATTTTTTTTACGTCGTCTTTCTATCGGCGTCCATTTCTTTTTTCTTTGGGCGCTATGATTACGAAGGTAACTCTATCATCGTATTTTTCTGTTCTATCCTCGTCGATTCTATGTAGGTTATTGGAACTCATTAATCTACAAACTGCTATCAAGCAACACGTTTTAGAAGTGAGATACTTAATGCTCAGACTTCCAAAAGAACTGAGTGTTTTAAAATGATCCAAAATAGGGGAAATATCAAACTTATTCTGTTTTACCGTTTGTATAGAAGTTTGATTTAATGTTTTAATAAAAGTTTTAAATAAACTAATTTCGTTGATTCCTATTTTATCGTGTACAAGTTGCATAGTTTCAGACTTGTATGAAATTATTGTGATAACATTGAGATTCTTTTCCACGCGTAGTTCTGCCAGATAGTTGACTATCTGATGAGCAGTTATTGGGCCTGAATATAAATTTTTGGTTTTCCAGTAAAGAAAAAGATGTTGTGTGCTATATTACCCTGTTCTTCTTCTAAATGATCTAGCATTATTTATTATTTATTATTTCAAAATCATCTTGAGACAGGCTCTCCGTTTGTGCGGTGCTACACAGATTCTCCATACTATTAGTTTCCATTTCTTACTCTCCGTTAGTGAATTTTTTCCGCTTTTCGGGTCTGTAATGATTTATATTGCTTCCAGAATTGTTTCTTGATCTATTTAAAGCGCTCAGATGTCTGGAAACCATATTGCAGTCTTTAAGTAAGCTGTAACTAGAGTCATCGTTACCTGTTCTCATGTGACTTTCTGTATTGTTTGCATGATTAAATTCCATGGAGGGCAGCTGTAAAGGTTGCTCTATGTCGACCAACTGAATTTTAAGGCATTTTTCCCAATGTTTTTTAGACTTTGTACCAAATGAAGTACCTCTTTACTTTCTTGTTCCTTTTCGATGCAAAAAAGTCTACCTCATGGGGACCATATGCTTTTTCTAACTCTTTGAAGGCTTTCTACGAGAGATAATACTCTGTTTGAGTATACAACCTGCTTGTTGCATCCGTAGGGTTGGTATACGTTGGCACATGAGATACTTGCGGGCATGTGTTTGTTCTCATGTAATGATTCCAAATTTCTTCCGAGATTTTCAATAAATTTAAAGAGGCAGTTCCACAAAACCTCTTTACATAAGCTAGTGCTGTGGTATTGTCGGAATAGACTATTACTGACCTCTCGATTACTTCTGGAAGTTTGAGAGCATATAAAACGATTTTCAGTTCTTTGAAATTGATGTGCCTATTCTTTTTAGATGCGTTCCAAGTACCTGCCCATGTATTTGAACCCAATACAATGCCCCATGCGTTGTCACTTGCATCTGTGAATATTTCGATTTCTGGAACTTCAAGGAAGAAAGGTGAGTCCGTTAAATTTCGCTAGCTTCTCCTTGCAAAAGATTAAATTCTCTATTGCTGCAGCAGTCAATATCACTGTTGCTGTTCATGCCTTCATATTTGAAGTCAATTGAGTTTTCAGTTCGAGTAAGCGTATCAAAAATAGCCGCACAGAGAGGAATGCAACAGAAATTACCTGGTATTTCCCGATAAAGCTTGCAAATCCTCTCAGCGTTGCCTTTTTGATTTTGATAAGCTTGTCTGCTTCTCACCTGAGGTCCCTGATTTTTGTTGAAGAAACTTTCAGAGACATTTCTGTTGGATTTATTACCATCCCTAAATGCTGAATAGACTGTGATGGTATGAGGGATGATTTTGAGGATTTTATCTTGTATCCAAGCTCTGTCAGCTTGAATACCATTATATCCGTGTTCTTCAGACATATCTCTTTGGAATTTCGCAAGATCAGGAGATCGTCCAAATATGCCGCTATGCGGATTCCTTGAGACCGTGCCCACGTTATAACTGGTCGTAAAATCTTTGTGAAGATGTACGAACTTAGCGAAAGTCCGAATAGAAGTACCCTGAATTGGTACCTCTGACTGTTCCAGGTGAAGTGCAGATATTTTTTGCAGGCCTTGTTGATGAGAATATGTAGAAAAGCGTCCTCCAGATTCAATCAAGTCATAATCCTTTATTCTGATAAGTCGAAAAATCGATTTCAACGATTCCATTTTGAAATTTTTCTGCTCGACATATTGATTGAGGTTCCTCACATCAAGCACGGGTCGGAGATCCCCAGTATTCTTTGGGATCGTGAAGAGGCTGCTTTAAAAGCCTTGTGATTGATCCTTAACATCCTCTATGGCCTTCTTTGTCATAATGGATGCGACTTCTTCTGAGATAACTTTTCTTGCCGCTGGGGTAATCTTCCTCTTGTATATGTGAGGGCGGTTCGTCAACGGGTGTCCCCGTGGGGGTTGAAGTCCCCTGCGGAGCTTTCATGACCTTTTCGATAGGAGAACTCTATTGTGATGACGTCCAGGAAGTGACTTGAGTGTCCCGATCCCGTAGCGGTATCCTGAAACATTGGCTCACGATGCTCCTCACCCTATCGCTGTCTATGAGCTTCTCCCATGCAGCACAGAACATCGTGAGCGTACCATGGAGCTCTACTTAGCTCCCTTTCCTCCCCCCTCTCCTTCCTCCGTGAAAATTTGATTGCTGTCGGAGGGGTTATCTATCAGCTGTAGTAGAAACTGCGGCTTCATAAGCTTACGACGGGACAGATTTGAAGCTTGAACCTTTTTGATATGTGCTCTTTTGGCGCTGACGAAAGGGCTTTTGGATTCTAGATTTATTTTCTGCCTTTTTCGCGGTGATGAGTGTATTTAACACCTCATCGTTCCATATAGGGTCTTTATCTTTGACTATTATCTGCGGCAGTTTCCCAGGAAAACCCATTGTACGATGAGTTTTGTCAGCTCTGCTTTGACTGAACATAGTTGCTACATCAAAAATCATTATCCTCATTGAACTAGCAAAGTTCAGACGAGGATCGTCAGCTGGTATTCCTGGATTTTGTTCCAGGAGCTCGTGGAAATAATAATCATGTCAAGATTTGATTGGATTAATTTTAGTTAATTCACTAATCTAAATTATCCAATCATTTTAGTTTATTTATAGTATAAAAGACTTAGAGATTCGAAAAACGAATCTCTAAGTCTTTCAATTTTTTCTTCTTTAAATAAAGTCTACGAATCTAACAAATAAAGTGTCCTGGTTATCTGATTCAATGCCCATTGTGCGGCGTAGAACGCGGCATCTGTTTCTTAATGGTGCTGGGGATATCTTCGTTCAATGGTGGTGGTGAATAATTTATCGAGGTATTTCTAGGATGTACGTATATCGCATCCTTATTTTATTCTTCACTCATTGGCGATTTGAAGAAATTCCCCTTGATTGAAGGTATGGCCTCATTTAATTCCTTGTAGGGAGTTAGTTTAGTGACAG
>LSSN01003892.1:0-12272 GCA_001970855.1 Smittium culicis | reverse complement strand
CGGGACTTGATAAGCCTCATTTTATTTTATAATATAAATTAATATTTTCTCTAAAGGTTCCGATTAATTTTAGTATCATATTTTAAAAAGAAGACGTATTAAGCTACATCAAATTTATTATTGACTGGGTGAATTTTTCGAAGAATTTTTTGCGAGTCGATAGTATGAATCATAGATGGTATAGTTTGATCTAAAGTCATGCGAAACTATCTCATCAATAGATGCTCCTGAATTTTTAGCCAGGGGTTTTGAGATTGCACTTTCTTTTAAAGTGAGATTTTCGGGTTCATATTGTAATAGATCGGATATATAGTGATATATCTCTAATGATATCCATAGACACAGGCTTGGATTTATCATTAACAAATCTTATTAATTTATTTACAATACATTTTCTGTTGATTTTATGTGTAGTAGAACAAATATTGCTGGCTATCTTTTCATTATATATTTGAATTGCAAAAACTGGGCATAATAACAGGTCAAAATTGACGTTGGACTATCAGAGCTTTTCTTTGTAATACCTTATCTCTTCTTTTTTGTGGATCCTATAGTTATTTTCATTAATCCTTGACTAACTACTGTTCTGCTATCATTAATCCTATTTATGTCGCTGGCTCGTAGGAAACAAGTGATATCCAGCAACCAGCAAAGCTTTGCAGTTATTTTTTTGGATGATAGATCTTTCAAGTGAACCCATTTTCTGAAAAGGTTTAGCACTGATGAAATATCTATTTGAGACCTTAAAAGTGATTCTATAGAAGAGTCACCCAGTTTTTTTGTGAGCTCTAATATTGTACTCTTGCATAACTCTTACAGATAATCTAAAGTATAAAAAATAACGATTTTTATGCTTTTATAGAACCAAATTTGAGTTTTTATACAGTGTATATCTCTACGAGATAGCTGATTATCTGTGGTGCAGATGTTTCATCAGTGACATTTTTATAATTTCTCAATTCTAAAAAGCGCTGTTGGATATAAATTTATATGGACCCAGTCCTAACTCATCTTTCGCTTAAAACATGGTAATCGATTATACAATTTCCTAGATTTTGGGTTTCGAGGAAACTCAGCTGGTCTTGCATGCCATATAACACCAAATCTTGTTTTCGGAGAACGGCTGCTTTCAGCTTTTCGGGTCTGGAATTAATGATGTTGCCTGTAGTACGATAAATTCTAAATTAATAGTACTTTCATATCTCAAAAAATGGTTACTGATTTACTGATTAGAGTATCCGGTGTAATTTTTACTCAATCTCCGCAAAAATTATGCACAGTTTTTAATATAAACTTCCAAGGTGGGCTGCCTTATAAGCTGTTGAACTCGATCTAATTGAGGATTAGTGTATTCTGATCTTGTGCTTTGTTGTATTTAAACCGAAAGGATTACTGTTTCATCTTCTTGTTCTATAATGATTCAAACATATCTAAGTTGTGTGTACCATGCCTCATTTTCAGTTCAGTTAATTTCTCTTGTTATAAAGGTCATTCTTTTTGGGCAGTAAATCTGATGGTTTGTCTGCTGAGTTTAACACAGATGGAAAATATGTTACTTGGGATATGGTTTTGTTTTCAGACAGTGGTTCCATATAATTTCTGATAAATTCAGTAGCTCTGGTGACATCTTTTCTCTGAATTTTCTGATATAGGTAAGAGTATTAGTGTTTTCTGAATAGGCCAAAACTGTCCTTATCAAAACATCTTTGAGTTTCAGCGCATAAAATACAGTCAAAATTTTATTGATGTTGATATTCACACTCGCTTCTAAATGTGTTAATGAGCCTGAGTACGTCTTTGTTCATATTAATATAACTCTGGTAGTATCAATGGAGTCCGTAAATGTTTAAGTTTCCGATATCTCTGTAATTAATGAGTACCTGCTCCTTACAACATTTGGTTCTTCCAAATTATCAGATTTTAGATTTCCGAATTTATTTTAATTCTAGACAGTATCCATTTTTTCAGCTTTTGTAGTGATAGATTATTGAACTCTAAGAGCGGGTAAAGCACAAGACAACCTGATAGTAGTGTTGCCGACATTTACTGAGCTTTTCCTATAAAGCTCACAAGACATCTCAATGTAGTTTTACCAGCGTTCTGCAGTTTTCTGGCCCCTAATCGTAAACCATGGATCTTAGTAGACAGCTTCTCGAGAAAAATTTAACTGATGTTGATCACCATCTCAAGATGAGTGATTATCTGTCCAGGATTAGTATACAGCTTCTCTTAATTGATTTTGAAGCGAAGATACGAGAGCTTGGAGTAGTTTTAGAGAGTTTTCGTTTCGAATACCTCTTTATTATTCCTTAAGATAATGATATCATACATATTTTTTTACGCGCGGTTAGCTTTAGTTCTTCCCCATTTCTAAACTAGCTTCAGTACCTTGAAAAGACCAGAGGGCTTAGGAATAGTCCGAATGGAAGAACAAGGAATCGATAACATTGACCATTATAGCCGAAGAGGATGAATTTTCTGTAATTTTTTCAAATCAGTGAAGAATGAAACCATCCTGTAAATCTATGTAAGTAATTTGATACTTCCGAATAATCATACGTCAGATTTATGTTAGCATTTCTATTTTGAAATTCTGCTCTTCCACTTAGAGGTGCAGTTTGTGTAGATCTAGCACCAAAAAAAGTAACTCTATCTTGTTGAATATCGTAAACAGCATAATATAGAATCTAGGCTCCGATTGTTGGATCTCCTCGATTTCTTGAATCGATAGAAGGTCTTATATCTCCTCTAAGATATTGCTCATCTCACGGCCCAGTTTCCCTTTGTGATGATGCGGAAGAGATTTCAGTGGTGAGCCCTTAGGTTTCATCGCTGGTTCAAGGCGCGTCAGAGCCCTGCCCGAATTTTGGTACTTTGGGTTCGTTAAGGGTGTTCAGAGTCATTTTGACTCTATTTTCTAACCGTATCAGTTTGGAAAATTCTGATTTGAACATAGCGAGTCGACTACCCACTGAGGCATGTTATGGGTCTCGCCTGAGAACCCTTTCCTTTTCCGCAACCCCTTCTACAAAAAATTTATTTTCATGGTAGCTCTATATGTACCGGATTTTGTGTAAGTGATAGCTTTTTTGCTTTGTATCAAATAATTATTGCTTCTGAATGAATCTTTGGGACTTTAATCTAATTTGAATTGAAAAATGTCAGGGTTTACTGTCTTTTCTGTGTTTTTTTCTTTGTTAATAGGGGAAAAAACGAATTTTGATCAATTATCGGCTTGCAATCCGATTCAAACATCTGTTTTTATTTCCTGTGGGAGGAGTAGGAAATTTAACCCTTTTTCAGGCTGTATAGCCTTCCTTGAGTGGCCGTGGTGATGGTTTCTGATAGTACTGACAGAATAGTTCTGGCAAAAAAAATCTCTATGAATACTGCTTTGTCAATACCTGGAGTCTCATTTATTCTACGGTTGAAATAATAGCCAATTGACCTTGATGATTCTACAAGGGTCACCTAAATTCCATACAAGTTCGAGCATGCTTTCTTTTCCATGCTTAACGCTGTATCTTTCAGCGGAGGCGAATTATAGTTCATTGAACTAGTTCTTGTGCAAGAGTGGATCGACAATATTGCGCTATTATTCATTCAACAGTCAGTGAATAAGTATTCCTCAATCGATTGCAGCGCTTCAGTAAACGAAGTTAAGAAGAAAGATAGTTTTCTGGTATATTTAATGTGATGTGTGAATACTCGGATCCAAGGCCACAGTTCCATTCTCTAAATAGTTGTACAATTTCATTTAACACTATACTTGCATTTTTATCATTTGGGCTTGGGTGTTTTCTTGTTCAATCTTTTAATAGTACCAAGGAAATAATTATAAAAATTGTATATATGTGCGTTTTAAAGTTGAAAATATTTATTCTGGTAGCATACGTTGAGAAAGAAAAAATTATAGGAATAAGAAAAGCATGTAATTTACACTCTATACTATAAAAAAATAATTTTACACTTATTTCATTTTACTATTTTTTATTGGTTTGTGGTTTTCGGTTTAGATTTATTAAATAAGATAGTGATAATTGATACACTTTCTTCTTTGAATTATAATACTTATAATCGTTTATTTAATTTCTAATATTCTGGCCAATTGTCAGCTGTAATTTAACGGATATAAAATATCTATAATATGATATCTAGTAATTAAAACAGCAAAATTTGTGAATAAAAGCAGATAAGAAATTTAATTTTTACTCAAAACCCAATGAAAACTTAATTTACTCTGGAGTAAAAATATAAATCATTCAATATTAAATTTTCGTTCTTGAAATAAATTGCAACATCAATAATCTAGCATCTAATGAGATATATTAAAAAATTTTAAATCTAATTATAAAAATACTCTAATAAATCATAATGTATGTTTGGAAAATGGACCTAGAGGATTAAATTAAGATAGAATAAACACATATGATTCAGTTGGGATCATTTCTTTAGTACTAAAAAGTTTCACAAAAAAACATAATGAATTGTTATAAAGCATTGACAGGTCCAAATTAAGAAAAATCAACAAAAAAGCGAAATTATGATTCTGTAAAAATCACGTTTTAAGTTCATTCAAGATTAAATTCTTATAAAATCTGAAATGCGTCATATCCAAAAAAATATTTTAATATATACTCAGAATTCATTCTATATATAAAAAAACAATTGTTTAAATATCATAAATCCAGATGAAAATTTGAATATTCAATGTAAATATAAAAGATGTGGTAATTTAGAAAATTATTTAACGAATCTTTTAAAACTTTATTTACATCTAAAAATAAAGAGAGTAGACTAAGCATCAGTTAATAAAAATGTTGTACTTTTGAGAAAATCAAAAATTATATTGAATAGCTCGAAGAAAATTTAGAAACCGTTTTAATAGAGTATGAAAATCAGCTGAAAGAATGATTCATTTAAAAAGTATAGAGCACTTTAAACTGGAGTTTTTTTTAAATTCTTAGCTTTTAAACCGTTTTTATTTATAAATCTAACTTGAAAGTATTTAAAAAATAAAATAAGAAAACGAAAAAGCTTATATTCAGTTTGAGATGAAACTGATATTAATAAAATATCATAATGTACAGAAAAATATCCATAGATTAAACCTAAAAACAATGATTTTTATGCCATAAGAACTGAAAACTAAAATTATTTTTTGATAAAATCTAGATATTTCATTTGAAAATATCTTCAGAATCTATAGGTTAGTATATATTATATTAAATTAAATATTTTAAGACTATAAAATTAATAAATTAATAAATAATTAAAAATTTGAGAGCATAAAAGCTATTAAGTATTTAAAATTATGTGAAAGATGTTATTATTTGTGAATATAAGTCGTAAGAAATTTTATAGTATCCACTCGTGTTATAATACTGACTAATAGGGTGATATTGAGGCAGTGTATCACATTTTTTTTAAATTTTCTGTTTAAAAATAAACGCTTAATTAAACTGGTTATTGGTTTTGGTTTAAAAAGTATCTAAAAATTAAAAATTAAAATAAAATTCTTTTCAAAGTAAATATTTAGTGAATTTTTAATAATAAACAAACCTTCAATAAACTAAAAAAAAAGTGTAAATTTAATTTAAGTGCTCAATGGGATTATTTGACCAGAATTTTAGAATGGATAATGGATATAGTCATATTTCAATATATATTGAAAAATATATAATATCTAATCGACATTTTTTTTCGAGAAAAAAATTAAAATAGTTATCATGACAATTAAAAAACCTCTAAAATGGAAATCTGCATCCTGATAGAGAATTTGGCCCAAATTATAGTATAAATATTATTTTATTGCTATCAAAACTTTACTAAGTGCTTTAATATGTATTTAAAGCATGAAAAAAATTTTTATCTCAAATTTCAGATATTTATTTTTGCCCTATAAAACTTTAAAATTTTTTATAAGATTTAATAGTATCTTATTATAAATAATTCAACTTATAAAAAATGTAAAAGTATATCCAATAATATAAATCTATAAATAATATAAAACTATAAAATTTTGTAATGGGCTACTCGCATTATAATATTGAGGTTAATATATCTATTGAAGATATATAAAAAAGAAAAAAAATTTACCAAAAAAATACACCAAATATTAAAAAAAATCAAATAGAACCTTTTAATATCCTATTTGGAGTGCTTATCTGGTTAATTTTGAATCATTAGTTAAAAGCAAAAGAAAAGTTTATAATGGCTTTTTAAATCTTTTTATTAAATTTAGTTTAGAATAAATTTAAATAAAAGCTTACTAAAGATTTGTTTCATGTTTTTTTTTCTTTTCTAAATTTTTGATGCATAATTTGAATAGTTGGATTGTAATTGCCTACCAGTTAATTTTTTCATTTTATTGAAGGTACGTAATTTATTTTCTGAAACAAGTATTGTAATTTTAAATCGCTTTATTGATGAGCTTTAGTGTGAAAAAATTAGTATAATCTAAAGGAGAATAGTAACTATTAAACAATTAAAATATTAGAATTTATGAAAATAGTATGATTGATTTTAAAATATTAGATTTAGAAAGCATAAGAACTTTTCTATCAATCTAAGTTACTAGTCAAAAGTTTAGGTCTTGAATTCGAACTATTTTTTATTGACAACTATAATCAGTTTTTTTAATAACAGTATTAAGATCTACTTTTCGTTAGATATATTGTATCGGAATAAAGGATTTGATCTACACGAAAAAAATAGAATTTTTATTTATTGTTAAATAGAGTGAAAATACCAATAATAATTAAAAAATTCTATTCTACACTCTATAAAAATGTATAATTAATTATTCTTCAGAGATTTATAAGTAATTTTATAATTTTTATACTATATTCGAAAAAGAAAATATTTTTTGGTGATTTTTAAATGAAACTGTTCTTATTCACATTAATTGGTTAATTCAGGAATATAAATAGCAGTATATCATATAGATAAAGGGTTAAATTCAAATATATTAATATAAAATCCATTAGATTCATTATCCAATAAATTATTCTAATTATAATTTACAATTAAAATCCGGAGTATTAAAGCTCGTCTTATACTAAGAATCTCCCTCAATTAATAATTTTGCAAATAAAAATAATTCAGCGTATAAAATTGATGTAATATAAAGTTATCTATAATTTAGATATACCAGATAAAAATTTAATCATTATTATAATAAATCAAGTGAAATATTAATTTTTATTATTTAAGCGGTTGAGAGCAAAGAAAACAATTTATTGCAGTTAGAAAATTTATAGCCAAAAATTATAAAATAATATATATTTAAACTTAAAATTGTTATTTGAAAAAAAAATAATATATTTTTTTATTGGATAACTATTAAAAATGATATATCATGAACTTTAACTTTTAACAGATAAAAAATTTTTTATTCGTAAATTACAATCAATTGAAATTATGCTTTTTATAAAATATGAATATTTTTACAGCTGATGCAATAGAAAAACATATAATAATATCGAAAATTGTACAGCAAAATATTTAAAATTAAAAAATCTAATTAAATTAAATTGAAATTTTTTTTTAGTAAATAAGTTTGCTTTTAATTTTTTTTAATTGTTTAAAGTATGATCTTCATGAACAAAAAAATAATTCAGTTAAATAATATAATTAGAATAAATTTTGTAGATGGAAAAATAAAATTATTATTCGGTTTTATGGAATAAAAAAATTTTTTGGACAAAAAAAAATAAAATTTACAAAAACATTTGAAAAAAAAATTATCTTAAGTTTTTTTCTATTCTTTTCATTATTATTTATATTTTATATAATATTATAGTATATTAACAAAGTTTTTTTAAATTTAATATTGAAATATTTTGCACAATTTAGTGTTAATTTAATTAGCTTTTTATTGATTTAAAAAATTTCTGTTAAATAAAATTTATTATATGCATAAAAATAAAGATTTGAATATGATTTTTTAGTTGTAATTTCTTTTTCTCATAAAAAATTCCGATTTTTTACATACCCAAAAAACAAGCATATTTATAAAAAATGAAAATATTGCATAATAATTTATAAATATAATTCAGTAGAAAGGTATTGAACTTTTTATTATCAATCGATAATTTAAATACTTTAACTGGATTAGAAGATACGATCAACTACTGATACAACCTTTCACCCATTTCCAGAGTGGAATTAATTTTAAAAAATCATTACCTAATGAATTTAAATTTTTATATTAATAAATCTATAATACAATATTAAAACAAAAATAGGATAAGACTCATTTTTTAGTCCTAAATTTAAGACATTATAAGCTTTTAAAAATTTATTCACCACTTTTATAGAAAATATGACAAATATCAGGTTTGATAGCCTTATTAATTTAAATGCTTAATATTTTCGTTATCACATTAGTATAAAAAACAGAAACATACCGAATTTTTCATTAATGATATCTTTACTCCTTTATACTGATATCTAGATATCAAATCCACTATTTTCATTATAGCTTTTACTTTTACCTATTTATAATATAGGAATCTAAATTAGATTAGCTTACTGTATGAATAACTATATTAAGATAAATCAGGGGAACTAACTAGAACATATAATACCTTCTGATTAACATTAATTATTCTAGAATAACTCCAATTCGCATAATTAAAAATGATATGCAATCTTTAAAACACAGTAATCAATTTTTTTGATGCTAAGTTTGATTATAATTAAAAAATTATTTTAATAACTAAAAATAATAGAAAATTTGCAAGTATATGCACAAATCTACCAAAGCCTTTGATAATTGTTTTTATTTTTATAGATTAAAAAAATTACACATTAATTTTTTCTATCTAATTCTAGCATATTGTAAGATAAAATTTATATAATTACGCGTTAAATAAGCAAGTTTTTACCAAAAAATTTACTAATACTTTGTATTTTATTTTTGGATTATTAATGAATAGATAATATAAATTTATCTTCTAATACTATAATCAATTTAATATCCGTCTTATTTTTCGCTTAATATTTGAATAATTCTGGAATAAAATTTAAAAATTGAAGCTTGAAGCTTGATCAAATTTTTTAAAAAATCGGCAAAACCTTTTATACTATTTTTTAAAATATATTTTAAACCCATATTTAAAATATATTTTGAATTTATAGATAATACTTGAAAAAAAAATCAATAGCCAATTATAAATAGTATTTGCGATTTTTAACATTAATAATCCAATTAACTGAAAACAGCATACAAAAAATCAACTATTCTTACTCTTCGATTGAATGGGAATTTTAATATTCTTTGACAAGTATACACTTCGCTAAGGCATATTTATATAGCTGAATATAAAAAGTTATAGAAATAAAAAATTAAGTATCAATAAATAGAGAAATTTAAAAGGTTCTATAATCATATAAGAAAATTTTTTTGATATCAAATAATATTAAAAAATATTAATAAAACTATATCCAATAAAAATGGAAAACTCATTCTAAATTTGAGATTATTTAACATTTGTTATTGCGATAAAAAATTTCACTCAAAATCTGTTGATTCAATTCATGATAAATTATAATTTGAAGCTTCTATTAAAAATAGTAAAAAATTATAAAGTGTAATATTTTTTCGAAATTTATTAATAGAAAAACTTTTAAACAAGCTAAGATTTTATGAAAATGTAAAAATTATGCATAAAATAGATATTTTGAACCTATTAGATTAAAATTTAATGTTTATAATTTATTCAGCAGGCTCTTAAAAGAAAAAAATAATAGAAAAACCCTCAATATCCTATATATAATAATTAGAAATAACTTAATCTAATACGAAATTATTCCAACTAATTTATAATCAACTTCTCATTTAGCCTTATATTATATAAATTAATTCCTCTATAACGTATATCTTTAATATTAAATATATATAGGATAATAATAATATTATATTTCTATCATTGAGAAAAAAATCATTTAGCTGAATATTGTGCTAATATCAAGTAAAAATTTTCTTATGTAAAATTAAACGCTGGAAAATTAATTCTACTCGGATTATTTTTTTTCTAAGGGAGTATATTTATATCAATTTATTACTGATATAATAAAAATTAAAAATAATAAAATTTTTAATTTTCGGTGAGCCCTTTCCTCCTCTCAGCAGCTCCATACCCACTGGGTATTTTTGCAAGAAGCTTAGTGAATCCCTTATAATTTTTATTAAAATTGTATTATGCGCGAGTTTAAATTCAAAAAATTTACTGTTTCATTCTTAAATTCATATCAGATATCCAGAGCGTAGCTTTCTCAAAAATTATCATTACCTTTTTCACCTATCAGTTTTCCAACTATCCCCAAAATTGATTCTTTGAAATTAAAAAGAATGACTTTTTCTTTAAAACTGATCAGAGTCAGTGTTACACGAAGGGTAATCATAGATTGATTATTTTGCCACTGGATGCAGCTTATAATTATTTTCCTGACAATCTTAAGACACACTTAAGTTTTATCAGAGAAGGCGTTTTTTTATAAATTGCTAATTGAAGGTTTTCATGATATACTGGAGCTAGGAGAGTTAGAATTTTGCCACATTTGATCTGTATAATGCTCTGAAGATCCGATATCAGGTATCATAAATATTTATTAAAGTTCAAGAAAGTTACCTTTTTTCCCGATTTTCCAAATTACCGTCCACTATTGGACGGCAGACCGGCTTTTCATCGTTTCCGGTAGATTATCGTGATAATAGTCTGACCGTTTGAATCTTTAGTGCAAAAATTTTTAATCCACCGGGCGCTCCCGGTCACCCAGGTGGCAATCCGGGCCTTCATCGATGCCTTGGTGAGATCAGAGATCAATGTTTATGATGTTGAACACTTATAGTATGCTCGCTCACGGGCTGTGCTGGTGCGCATAAACACTGAGGTTTTTCCCAGTTCGTCCCTGGTGCGCTCCATTGCCGCTGATTTCCCGACATTGGAAACCATTCGGATTGCCTTTTCGATTTCTGACTGTATGTGCTTGCATCTGGATTCGCCCATGCCAAATTTCTCCCCACCGTAACATCCAATCGGCATCAGTACCGAATTGATGAACTTGATTTTTAATGTTTTCAGCAAATCAGATCGTCTCAGGAAGCTGTAAGCAGCGTATACAGACTTCCTGACCTTGCTCTTGTTGTTCAGTATCGTCCCAGATACGTCCTACTTGCTATTCATAATATAGCCCAAGTAGGTGTACTGGTCGGTGGAGTCAACTTTTTGGCCCTGCAGGGTCATATCAGTGGTCAACTCCCAGCTTATTGTCATTATCCCGCACTTGGAGGCATTCACAGCCATTTCCCAAGTGTCCGACCATTCGGTTATGGTGTTCAGTGCATCTTGTATCTCGGCTGATAATTCGGCCAATAGCACGGCATCATCAGCAATCAGTAGTCCTGGTATGCGTGAGGTGAGCCCAGGCACCCGCACGCCTCTTACACCCTTGAATATATCGTTAATGAAAAATTCGAATGGTATCAGCGAGGCTGAGCGCTCTTACCGCACTCCATAAAGGTATTCAGTGGGTTTTGAAACTTCATTTCCAACTCCAACTGCGATTTTCGTGGCATCATACATAACCTTGATCATATTGATAGAAAAATAGAAAATAGTGACTAGATAAAAATTGGAAAAGAAGTTACTAGATTGAAAAGCTTATCTTAAAAAATACTGGAATTTTATTGAATTTATTTGTAAAAATAATTCTAATAGTGTGATTCGATTATGGCAAAAAGCTTCAGAAGAAATATTAGGAGAATTTTATCACGGCAATATAATTTTAATAAAATTTAAAATTAATTAAAAAAATATTATAATATCTACAGATATTTATTATAGATATCTATGTATAAATTAATAGGGGAAAATATTATTATATATTTGAACTCTCAATTGGCATTTATCCGATAAATAACTAATTGATTATTTATTTCAAAATGTAAATTTATTTAAAATTTATAAATATCGCAATTCCAATATTTTTTAATATAACTCGCTAAAAAGCAAAGAAATGTTTCTTTATAAACAAAAATAAAAAGTGTATTTTGTGATTAATTGAATCTAGATTATATATTTTTAATTTTTATTTTACCTAGGACCTTATTTATAATACTTGGGATTATAATCTTTTGCGATCGAATTTTAAATTATAATAGTTTAATATGATATAATATTGCATCTTATTCCATCAAAAGTGCCATTTGATTCCTTAACATTGGATCTCTTATTATAATAGCTGAGATATTAGATATTTTTAGA
>LSSN01003891.1:0-16250 GCA_001970855.1 Smittium culicis | reverse complement strand
GGTTGATATTTAATTCAGTAATTTTTAGTCCAGATTTATCTCGAACTCCGATTCATAAGCAAGTACCGCCTTTAGTTATTTCAGATTTTGACTCTATGCACGAATAACCTGGTATTCTGTAACTGTACGTTTTCTTTTTCAGAAATGATTATTGAAGAAAAATTATGTCTGTTTTGATTTTTGTAAAAGAAATTCCAGCTCGTATTTTATTAATTTTATTCCGCTGATTTTAAAAGTCACGATTTTGAAATTTTTAATCTCATTATTATTACTTGAGGCGAAATTATTGTTTTTTTTTGCTTTCTAAATTTTTTATTAATTATCCGCAAAAATTCACTGCTAGTACTTTTTCAATTTTTCTAATTTCGTCTAATGACAGCATCTTTTTCGATTTTTCAGAGTATACTAGTTCGTGTTTGAAGTTTTTATTTTTCTTCTTTAAATTTTTAATGTTATAAATACTTGGTTCTAAGCTTGGATTATAAATAATAAAATTTTTTACTGTGCTGGATTTGCAATTAACAGTGTTGTATATTTACAACATTATTTACATCAAAACGTACAGTAATATTTACTGCAGCTTATGTATTAGTTAAGTATTAACTAATACCTATACACAAACTTTCATGTATAAACAAATAATATTTAAATGTTTTTGACATTATATATTTCTAAGATATTTAACAACTTTAACTTAATATAAAAAAGTATTTAAAGAACTATATTTTATTAGTTTTAAACATATGTCTTTTTAGTTGTTTTTACAAATCAATAAAGTTACGATTTAAATAACTTGAAGGTTACAACAAACAGCGTTAAATATTATCAATTATTTGATTTGATTATTTTTTTTGTGATTTCGTGCATACTATTAATTTTTTTGGTGTTTTATAATTTCTATATTCGTTATTTTTTTCTATATAGAGGAATCGCTCGAATAATCTACTATATCATTTAAATTACTACCAATAGCTAATTTCATCAGCGATGTATTTTCTATATTCATATCATTTCTACTATTATTAGACTCGGCTTCAGATTTAACTACGGTGCTAGAATATTCTTCGTCCATATTATGGTCCTCATTTACATAGGAAAAAATAGGTACATAAGAGCTTGGTACAATTTGTTTTTCGTTTAAGTCACCAGCATCTATCATCGGAAAAATATGATTTATATTCTTGGCACTATCAGGTTTTAATGTTATCAAATTTAAGATATTTAATTTTCTGCTAATATTCAAGGAATTTTTATTTTTGGGATTTTTTTTGGGCAGTTTTTACGATCTTTTGCCAGAGGCACGTGAAGCACATTCTTGTGTAATTTATTTGAGCTCATTGGCTAGCCAAAATTTATTCTGAAGTCTACAGCTCTGATCGACTTGCTGATCTTCTGATTTGGTGTTTGAACGATATCGATTTTACCAATTATCACTGATTCGGTTAATTTATTCACTGTTCCGTTGGGTTTAATTTTTTTTGTAGCTTTTTTTGAGCTATTCAAATTCTTTTTTTTTTTTTAACTGTAGGAATGCATTTTTCCAATTTCCGTCCTCTTAATAGAAGCTGCACACCATTTTGCACCCCATATAGAATAGGTTTATGTTCCCTCCGTCATTGACGAAGAAGTAAGGTAGGTCAGTGTCTACAGATTTTTTTTCGAAAAGAACTTTCATATAGTATGGTAAAAATTCTCCTGTTCCTTTTCTGGCTAGGGCGCTTATATCTTTAATTTCGTCGCTATTTTATAATTGTATTTTGTTGATGTCTATCGTTGTAATAATATCTACATCTTTAAAATTTGGGATATTAATGATATTTATATCGTCTTCAAATACTACCGCTTGATTAAATTCGATTTTTATTCCTTGTAGTCAGATGAAATTTTTAATCAGTTTTTCAGCATCAGATAATTTGTGGAAAAAATAATATGCCACTCTATTTCTTAAGCCCTCTTGAATAGTGTCCAATTTCTTGTTAAGTTTTTAGAAAAAATTCCCATAGTCTCGACCGCACCGTGACCTTTGCCTTTGAATTGAACCCAGTTCATGCCTACTTTTCGGTCAGAGCCCATTGTGCAGAAATTTTTCAAGTTTTGACTTTCACCCTCATACACTAAATGTTTTAACGACTCTTCTTTGTATATAGTGGGGTTATTTTTTGAGTACATAGTATTTTTAAATGCTTTTTTTTTTGTCAAGATACGTACTTTTAATTTTAATTTCTTCACTTTGTTTCGACTAGCTGGTAGATTTAAGATTTTTCTACACAAAACTTGACTCTCTCATCTTGATTGCTTAATTTCGCGATAGTCATTTTTTTTTTTTGGATCTGTACTTGGATTTTAGTTTTTTATTAGAATTTTAGTTTTTTAATAACACTTGTGAGTTTATTTGTTCATTTACCTGAGATTTTCAAATTAGATATAAAAAATTGGCGGTTAGAGTCGTACTTCATGTAACTCTACATTTATATTTTTCACTTAGGCTAAAACTAGTCCCTATATTCATAGATTGAATGAAAATGTATTTACTTATTAACTTGTTAAACTTTACTTTACAATCGAATTTAGAAAATTTATTCTTCTATAACTAGTTTTTGTTAAAGGTAGATAAGTTTTGACATTTTTGTTCTTTTCTCTCACCTTTTTTTACCTGGTAATCGAATTAATTGTAAATAACCTCAAAATATATCGTTTGCGGTCGATTTTTTTAATGTTAGTAGGCCGAACCACCGGTATAAAGTTTACTTAGTACACCACACATCGTTTATAGATATGGAAGTTTCGTTTGAATCGTTTTATGAACTGATGTTGATATATAAAAAATTAAAAAATATATAATTTTATAAATTTGCGCGAATTTAGTAGCAAAAATATCATATAACGATAATACAATTCTCTCTTTTTTGTTTTTCAAACTTTCTTTAAGGAAGCAAAAGAGCTTTTAATCCTTTATTATGATTAGTTTTGTAATTTTTTGATTAATTATTGACGACCCTTAAAGTTTCTTATTAAAACATAATGTATATATTATAATATAATGCGACTTTTCGGAAATGTGAATAACTGTTGTGTAAATAATTTCAATTGATTTATATAAAACGTTGTTTTTTCAAATCTCCTTAATTTATAACTAGAGTCATTATGTATATATGTTCTCATTTAAATATCATATTTTTATTAAATTAGACTCTTCAAAATAATTCTAACTATTTTTAATTAGTGGTTATATTTTCCACTTTTAATTGAACAATAAAAAATTCTATCACATTATTCTTTAAAAAATCTAGAATTAAGGAGAATGATAATGTACGCTTCAAGTAAGATACATAAAAAGTATCAAATTCTCTTTGAGTTCAACCGTTTACTTCTTTTCTGATCAAATATTATTTTTTTCTGCATTTTTCTCTCTATTAATAGATTTACACTATCTAATCAACTAGGAGAGGCTGATATAAATAATAGTTAATATATATTATTACTATAAAATTTTTACGATTATTTCATAGATATAAAGCAGATATAGTTAAACATAAACATCTTTTGAAAACAAACTTTATTTGAAAAGTAAAATACCAAAAATATTATAGTATGATTTTTTTTTGGAAGAAAGTATAAAATTTGTTGATTAAAAGGAGTAAAGAATATGTTATTCTTATTTAATTAATTTTATACCAAACTGGCTCAGTTGGGATATTGTTGAATGGGATTACTAAAATTACCTGGGTTGAAATTTTGAGGATTTCCAGGATTAAAGTTTTGGGTACCATTGTGGTTATAGCTTTGAGCATTAGAATTGTTGTAGTAGTTTTGATTTTGATTTTGGTTTTGGTTTATTGAGTTTGGGCTGTTAAGATGATTAGGGTATTGAGTAGCATAGTTTACATTGTGTTGATGAGAATTTTGTGGCTGGTAGTGAATCTGGTGCTGACTGCTTGAGGATTGATTATCAAAATTTTGTATGAGGTTTTTATTATCTTGGTCAGTATCTTTTGAGTAGGATTGAGATTGGTCATTTTGATAGCCAAAGTTAGATGGATCGGTTTTAGGGTTGTTAGGATTAGATAGAATGGGAGTATTTGACGATCCAGAGTGATCAGTAGGGATATTTTTTATTGATTGGTGATTTAAAGGAATGTCGTTTAGTTGTAAACCATCTATAGGCTCAACGTAAGTATACTGGTTTTCAGAACTATATGGTATAGGGACGTTTTGGAATTGATTATTTAAGCCATTTTGATTTGGTGATATTGATTGCATTCCGTAAATAGGATGGTTTGGACCTTGGATATTTTGATTATGACCAGGGATCGGTGCTCCATTTGCTGGGTATGAGTTATTGTTATAATATCCGTTTATGTTATTAAACTGGGGGTTTAGAGGTTGGCTACCATAGTTGATAGGATTCTGTTGCATGTAGACTAATTAAGAAAAAAAAAAATAAGAGAAATAGGAAGAATTATATGAAGTTAGTAAATCTTAACATCATTTAAAAATGAAAAAAGGGCGATAGGAAATATGCACAGATAAATAAAAAAAACCCCCCAAAAAAAGAAAGGTTATAATTATTGAAAATATTTACCAAAGTTATTTGGGTCTCCCTGAATGTATGGATGGATTGGTTGATTCTAGATAAAAAATTAAATATTTTAATTAAGTTGTTAAATAATTCTTTAAATCTAAATAAGATATTTCTATTAAATAAAATTAATACATTTTGGTAGTTCATGTATTGGTAATTCATAAGGACTACTTGTGGATATTGTTGATTGTTATACATAAGGTTGGCAGATGGATTAAGAACTTGAGGTTGATTTAGTATTTGCGTTTGAGATTTTGGAGTAGTAATCAATCTGAGATATGAAATACCGCAACTGCTCGGCCATGTTGGAGCTATATAAAAAGGGTGGGTAATGAAGGCAAAAATCGATTATAAAAGAATAATTATATATTCGAATAAAAAATAAAAAAAAATAAAGCGAACCTATTTTTTCAGAAGGTTCATTAGATTTATCAGCATCAAAGCAGAAGAATTCATCCCACAGCTTTAATGGAGTTTTATCAACTTTACGGGAACCAAAGAATGTATTCTAGAAAAAAAAAAAAGAGAGTAAAATGCTGAGATACAAAAATTTAGAAAATAGCATGCTAAAATTGCGAATAAAACCACAATTTTAAAAAGCGTAAATATAAATATATGATTACAGAATTATACATACCTTGTAAGTGGTAGCAGGCTTTTTTGATTTCTAGAAAACAATTGAATTAAAGAATAAATAAAAAAAGAAATGGGATAAATGAAAAAATATAAAGATAAAAACAAATAAAAATAAAAATAAAAATTAAACAATAAAGTAAAATTTACGGGGACAAAAGCGGAGGCGTTGGGATTTGGAATGAAAAGAGGAGCTTTGATATTGAGTTTGGATTGAACAGGGGTGGATTTTTCATTGTTTAACTTGGGTGAACTTTTTCTAGATGTTTCACGAGAAGATGATCCATTGTTTTTTTTCGAAGGAACGGCCGATGTAGGTAAAGCGTCAGAGAGGGAAGATTTGGTATCGGATGAATTCTTTTTATGAGGGATTGGGTTAGGTGTCTAAATTTTGAATAAAATTTGTGTGAGAAAAAAAAAAAAGATAAATAAGGGGAATAAGTAAAGGTACATTTTTAGAGGGTTGTTTTGGTTTCGGATCTTTATTGTCAGAAGGGGGGTTTGAAATTTTAGAAGAGTTTTTAGAGTTAATTTTTTGGCTATTTTTGGGTTTTTCAGAGCGAGTTGAATTTTTTTGGATAGGAATCGGTGGAGATGGACTTTTAGGTGGCTTGTTGGAGTGAGGTTTATTTTGGGGGAGTGGTTTATTGGGGGCAGGTAAGGGGGATGGAGGGAGGGTATTGTTTTGGGTAGACGATTGGGGAGTTATAGAGGGAGCTAAATTAGAGGTGGAACCCTTTGAGGGTGCAGAAGAAATGGATGATAAGGTTTGGCTAGGTAAGTCTAAGGATTGTATAGTTTTGATATTTAATTTGGCCAAGGCCTGGACGGCTTTGTGTGTTGAAATACCGGAGTTATTCGTAGCAATATGTTTTTGGGAGTTATCAATAAAGAGAGAACTAGATGGAGATGAGGAGTGAGAATTAAGGTTAGAGGGTTGGGGGTATTGGATTTGTTGGTTATTTTGGAAGTTGTTAGGTTTTTGGGCAGATAATTTATTAGCTTTGGCTCTTAGGTAAGGAGATATGTATTTTTCATTTTTTTGTAAGTGGCGAATAACAGCACCATATTTATCCTCTTCGTCTAAATCATCAGAGATGGGTAAGTCAGATCTTTCTTCTAAGACGTGGGAAGTTAGGGCGGGGGCATTTTGTATTTCGTTTGCTATTCTTATAGCTTCACGCTCACGCTCTTTATAGTCAGATCTAGATTTATCAATTTTAGTAGTATAAATGAGTTCATCAAAATTAGTAGTAAGGCCAAAGAGTTTTTCGTTTGCAGCAAATTGATCCCATTCTTTATCTAAAGATTTAGAGTCTAATTCTAAACTAATGTTTTGGGAGTGGGAGATAGGTAGGGAAGAGTTGGGGAGGGAGTCAAGGGCAGAGTCAGGAGACCACTTAAAAAGGGGACGTTCCTTGAAGGAGGAGCTTTTAGAAATTTTCGAGTCGATTTGAAATTTTTTTTGTTTTTCCTTAATGTTGTTTGTTAGATCGAAGTCGACAATAGCTTCGATGTGAATGATTTGGTTGAAAGGAAATTTTATGGAGTCGATGGGTCGAGTAGAGGGAAGATTTGATAAGCTTTGAGTCGAGTTATCGAAGAAGTATGCATATTTTATAATTACGGACATATCTGAAGCGGTATTGGCGCCAGATAGGATACCTTTGCAGAATTTTCCAGAAGCTAGAGAAACTTGGACTTGCGAACCCTAAAATATAAGAAAGGATCTGGAGTTATTAAAAAAGAAGAATGAAGATATATAAAAAGAAGAATGAAGATAAGTAAAAAGAAGAAGAATGAAGTTGAATAAAAAGAGGAAGAATGTAGTTGAATAAAAAGAAGAAGAATGAAGTTGAGTAAAAAGAAGAAGAAAAGAGAAGTTTTAAAGTACCATGAATAAGCTGATGGTGAAAAGGAGTTTGTCTTTTTGGTCATTTTGAGGAGAACTTGTTAGTGGGGGGTAAATGGAGCAATCTGTTTGGGGGATATGGGCAGGGGTTATAGAGGCGGTGGAGGGTGGGATGTCAGGAGCTGAGGTAGGTTTGTGCTTAAAGGAAGCTTTTTTATCGATTTTTTTCTTTTGCGAGGAGTTTTTTGCGCCGTTAGCGTGCATTCTTAGAAGTGCTAGGAAGAAGAGAAATCAAGATTAAGATAAGAAAAAGAATACTACAAAGATAAAGCTCGAAAGAGAAGTATATTTTGCAGAATTTGTTTAGAGAGGTTAAGGTTTTAGTTATGCTGGTATACTTTTAGCCTTATATCATACGCTAATATAAAATGTTTATTTCAAGGAGCTTTTGCAAAGTGTAATTTCTGGCCAGATAAATTTAATTTCATACAAGATAAGTGTAATTTCAGACCAGCAAAAAGTAATTTCAAGTTAATTATGACATAATTTAGTCGCACTTTTAGTAAATAAAGCTGCTTTTGTCGCAAAAGTGACTTTTTTTATACTCGCGTTTATATGGCAGGACGACTTTTTCCTCAAATAATGCCAAAATGAAACTCGAAACTATTGGCCATTAATTATAAAACTAGTATATATGGCTAATCATAATACGCAGCTCGTGTGTATACAATAGCTGCCAATAGCTGCTCGAATGCAGGCCCAAATGCGATTAAGTACGCTTTCATTAAACCCTATAGGCCAAGAATACAATAGCTGCAATTAATCGAATTATGATAGGCTGAACATCAAACATGATCTATCTAAAAACCAATAGTTTTCACTCTTTCGTTTACAAGCTTAAATCGGCATGTTTATTGGACTAATCTATTCGCAGATTGAAAATTAATTTATTTTTATTTGAACCTCAACAAACAATTAGCCCACTCAGATTTATATTCCAACAACTGTAGAGAATAAAAGTTGCAAGAAAATTGTAGCCAATGATAACAGACATGATTTAATAGATTTATTTTAAGGAAAAAAAAATATATAAGCTTTACATACAAGAAAAGCAATACTATATTTCACTACCATAAAAAGCGAATCAAATTATATATACTAAGCTTGGCTCAAGAATATAAGCCCGAGTATATAGGCTTCCTTTCTACGTTTCTGTTTAGACCCACAACTGAATTTCTTGAAAATATGCCCTCGAAAATACTGTTTAGCAACTATAAAGGTCAGCTTCATCACTCCTCCCTATTTTCTCAACCCTCAACCTACAAATAGCTCTCCATCCAATTATTAAACTTCGAGCTTGAATCTAATCTTGAATCTTTCCTACTACCTATCTTAACTTATTATACTTTGTTTTAAATTTAGAGAATGGTCAAGATTACATTTCACCTGAGGGATTTGAAACCCTTGTTGACGATTTAAATTACTCTATGGACCAGGTACTATCTACCTCTTTAATATCTACATACAGCTCATATCACTTTTGTTCGTTTTATTGACCCCTCATTATCGTCGCTTTTACACTCAAAATTATCCTACTTTACTTCTTTCTCTTTATTGATATTTTTATTCAAATAGATTGAACCCATCGTACTATCCTGGCTCTTTGGCTGCACCAAAATGGGTAAGTATCTGGTTCCTTTAATTTTATTTTGCTAGCCCCATTTTATTTCAAATTTATCTTCATATTATACTAATCCTACTGTCCAAAAAAAATTCATCTAGAATCTATTTCTTACGCGCAAAGTTACGATTATATTATCTATTATTTATTATTTTAGGCTTTATTACAAGCGCTGAATGGAATAACGCCTTTAAAACTCTCAATAGCAACTCCAAAGACTCTGTAAATACCGCTGTTGAAACTGCTAAAGCTTCGTTATCTTCCCAACCTGCTTTATTCAAGCAGTTTTATCTCTGGACCTTCCTCTTCGCTAAAGACCCAAACTCAAAATCCATCCCCTCCGATATTGCTGCAAGCCTATTCTCTGTCATCTTCGGAAAGAACCACAACCACATTCAGAACTTCATCAATTATATATGTCTCCCTGACACCGTCCAGGCTCTCAACAAAGACCAGTGGGCCTCTCTTTATGATTTCTCCCTCCAAATTGCTCCTGACTTTTCTAACTATGATTTTGAAGCCTCTTGGCCCGTCATTTTTGATGAATTTGTTGCTTATTCTACAAATTAATCCTCCCCCCCCCCCCTCCATTCTTTTTACTCTTTATCTTTACCCTACTCTTTCTCTCTCATATTTATTTTAAACTCTATAGATTATTTTTTTCATCAATTGTTTTACTTTCCTTTTATTTCTTTAATATATCGAACTGTTTTAAAACTTAAACTTAAGAAACTTCTACGTCTACTTTATAAGTGTTTTCGTCCAATACACTATCCAATGCATCTCGAATCATTTGCACCGCTGAACTCTCCACAAACACATGAGTCTCATCCAAATCCTCAATTATGAACTGTTTCTTCTCGTTAAGAACTAATAGAACTTGCTTAGCCGTGCTATCGCTATCAATTAAATATATTAATAACCCATTAATTTCCTTAAAATGTCATAAATAAAGACATTAATTCTTACCATTCAATCAATGTCCCTGTTTTAAAGTTGGTAATAATTAAATTAAGCCAAATTCTTATTTAAATACTAGACTTTTGTTTTTTATTTCATACTGTTGGACTGTAAAGTATAAAACTATCAAGAATATCTAAATTTACCTTTAACTGCTTTAACCATGTTCACGTATAGGATTCGAAATCAGTTTTCAATCAATAATTCGAGTTATGAATAAATTTAAAAAAAGCACTCTGAATTTAGAAAGTTATGCTTTAAAAAAAATCTATCTTAGTTATAGGGATTTGCTTTAAAATTTGCTAAAGTTTTCAGCAATTTTGCACATCGAGTAAACAATTTACAATAATAAAAATATTTTTTTCAGAGAGTTTAATTTACAATAATATAAAATTACACTTTGCAGTGGTAAAAACTTTTTTTTTTACCAATCAATTTTGGTGATAAGATAACAATAATAGAAACTATTCAGTAAAGTAAATTAAAGAAATGTTAAATTTGATGCAAGGAATAAAATCTATTATTCTAATAATTTAAATTCCTCTGCAGCTCTGTTGATTTACAGCAATGTACTTTTAAGGCAAATGAAATCAATCTACTAACAGAAAGATCAACCCAAGTATAATATGTACTCATCATACGCCATTATATCTTTTTTTTTTCATTTTTTAATCAATCTGTTTATTAAGCTAATATAATATACAGTTTAATGAAATGAAAAAATTATTATTATACATATTGTCAGATACAAATATTTATTACCTAATCTTTAATTAATTTTCGAGTCTTTCCTAGATACTAAATACTTTAACCCAAAAAATTCTTCAAAAATTCCTAAATGTTCGAAATTTCGTTTCCTGAAATTGAAAATTCAGTACTAAAATTTCTTTGAAAAATTAGGGTTTAAAAGTTTAGAAAAAAAAATTTTTTTAATGCAAAAACAAATCAATAAAAGTATATAAACTGTCTGTTTTCCCTATTTTCTTTTATTCCTTACCATCTTTTCTTTCTATAGGTACACAACCAGCAAGTATATATATAATTATATTAAATCAAGTACAAATTATGAATAATACAAAAATTTCGAAATAAATACTTCAGGAAATCGTCAACAGGCTTACAGTCCTCGAGGAATAAATATCTCAACTTGAGACAGCGTCAGTCCCAAAGTCAGTAGACACAGATCTTCAAGTATTACATACCACAGAAAGGTCACTGCCCGCCTACATGTAGCTAAATAAAAAGCTACAAGAAGCTCTTCCAACCGTTACTATATACTTCTACAAGTCCACTCTGACCGACATCAATAGGAAGAAGTTCTTTACCTCTGTCTCCAGGAACTCTGTCATTGATTGTGTTCCTCTTACTTAAATTTCAAGTTATCCACGCCACTATGTATTACATACATTACAAATTATTGTAACATTTGTCCATTTGACTTCTTTATGCACAAATGCGCTCAAAGTGGCAACTAGATCCCAGTTCCGAAAGCTATTTAGTTTTCCAACTGATACAGGGTACTCTTGGCTGGAACGGCAACTCAGCTCAGTCAGTGCATGATCAATCAGGCATACAGAGATGCAGATTCAGATGCAGAAATAGACGAGTTGCAACTCTACCCATAAAAAAAGTCATTGTCTACACAAGACAGATTGTCGAAGCAAAGGCCTACCAAAAAACGTCCTAGAGAACACTCAAAAGCTAACAATCTCGCAGGTTCGGCTATACTAACCAGAGAGAGTTCCCAAACCTCGTGGGATTACAGCAGATCCAGCAGTCACAGATCCAAGAGCCTCAGCAGATCCAAGAAAATAGGCAACTTCGTTTCAATTCTTCTAAATAATTTTTGAGTCGGAAGCATCACCAGACCCCGATAGTAAGGGGCAGACTGAAGTTCTTTCAAGAGGCATAGAAGAAGCTTACCGTTCACCGATTGGTATTACAGGTGATCAAGAAAGGGTTCCGAATTCCCTTCTATACGCATCCTCCCACGGTCAATTAGCCAAAGACGGGCGTGAAGGACTAATAGTAACTTCCGGAAAAGATCATCGAGAAGGATATTACAAGCCTTTTCTCCCAAAAAAATTATAGAGGAAGTTCCAGTAGTGTAGCCAAGATTTTTCTCAAGGGCAGTCATATTCCCATAGAAGAATTGAGGAACACAAACGGTCCTCAGATTGAGACCTCTGAACCAGTACATCCCCGAGCAGCATTCCTAGATGGAATCACTCAAAAACATCTTACGAATAGTGTGAAAGGATGGCTTGATGACAAGTATCGATATCAGCGATGCTTTCTTGCACGTGCTCATCAACAAGGTGTCAAGAAAATATCTGAGATTCATAAAAGTACATCGCATCTATCATTAAAAGGTACTTCCATTTGGTCTATTCTTAGGCTCACTGGTATTTACCAAAATACCAATGCCGGTTCTAAAGTGATCAAGAGCTCGAGGAATCCAAATCTCGAGCTATTTGGACGATTTTCTGATCTTGTGATAACCAGAAACGAGAGTAAAAAGTACACTGAAATAGTTTCAAACAAGTTATCCAATCTGGGACTCATAATAAACAACGATAAGTCTTCAATGAATCCCAAGAATTCTATCAGCCATTTGTGTATGGACATCAACTCACGTCAAATGAGTTCCAGTATTCTCAAGCAGAAACTCAGGGATCTCACAAGAGAGGCATACAGATTGAACAGGAATTGAAAGAAGACGCTGAGATGCTTAGCGTCTTTCATTGGGAAGACACAGGCGGTGAACATCGCCATTCGTCTAGGGAGGCTCATGAGCAGGTGGCTTTATGAGCTCAAGAACGCAACCCTGCGCACCACTTGGGATTGGAACACGGAAGTGTCTTTAGACTAGCCAGCTCTAGACAATCTGATTTGGTGAGAGATCGCTTCAAGGAATGGAACGATCTGAGTTTCCTCCCAGAAACCCCGGAAGTGAAAGTCTACACAGATGCGAGCGAATAACATTGGGGGATATTCATTGGCCAGAACCAGTACTCAGGAACGTGGAACAAAGCACAGCCCAATCTTCTTATCAATTTCAAGGAGCTGCTAGCAATTTAAAAGGCTACCAAGATGTCTCAGTCAATGGTCAGGAGCGTGGTTGTATATTGCGACAACAATACCTCCGTCAACTATGTAAAGAAGCAGAGAGGGGCCAGATATACCAATCTGCTCGATATATCGGAAATGATGTGTAGATACTGCATCAGCAATGGTAACAGGTTACAGATCCAGTACGTACCATCCATTGTGAGCCTAGAAGACGCCCCAGCCCGGCTTACCATGCAAAACGAATGGTCGGTATCGAAAATAAAATTTCAAAGAATTCAAAAATACTTATGTTCTCACGATATCGAGATGTTTGAGAGCTACACCAATAATGAAATGAACACATTTATGAGTTTTTAATACCTCACCCAAGCAGCCAGGACAAATGCATTCAAATAAAGTTTGACCGAGTGGGCGAGCCCATATATATGTCCACCGTGAAATCTGATCCAGAGCACCACCCAGAAGATACGCCAGGAGAGGATCAAAGCGACTCTAATCTCGCAGTTCCGGAGATCAGCCCCCTTTTTATCTAGACCTAAAGAACCTGCCGATTTCTCCGCCAACCAAGATACAACTGTCAGCAGTCATCCCATACCCGAGAAGCAGAAAATCAGTGACAATGTGCAACAATACATGGTAATTTACTACTTGGAGATTAAGCGAGTAAGATATCAGGAAGCAGGTATTATATTAACAGTTTATCAAATTTATGTTCATCAAAATCATGTTTAGACCAAGCAGAAAAAATATTTGAACCCGAAGACCAAGTTCCTACAGTTGATTTCTAACCCTTCAATCTCCATAGAGAAAGTAACAGTCGTTTAAATTTTAAATTATCTAGAACTTCAGCAGAAGACTCTAAAATGGAGAATAGTAACAGTGAAAAACTAAAAATCTACCATCCTTTACTTAGATAGCTATCGGGTTTCATTCAGCCACAATTCCTAATGAAAGAGGGTATAAAAAATATCTTAATTAAACGTCAGGTCTTTAACAATCCGCTCTATGAAATCAATTCAATCATTGAATATATCAGGAATCTTGGGACCAATTCCAGAATGCCAAAATATGACTTGAAAGCAAAATTATGTTGGCTCATCGTCATCTGCGGATTTATGAGATCAAGTGACATTGAGAGGATTGATGACAGCAAGACATCAGTAGCTAATGAGTACATTAAGTTAATATAGTATGATCAAGGGAGAAACGTAATGGTATGTCAATTGAAAATATTTCTGTAATTCATGCACATTCCGATAGGAAATTTTGTCCGGTTGAAACTTATAAGGCTTAAAAAAGGCGGTTTACCGAAAAACCGTACATAAAAAAAAAACTCATTACTCGACGAATGTACCATATCCTATCTCATCAGGAGTTTCAATTATCTCACTAGTAACATTGGAACACAACGTATTAGCAAGCACATTAGCAAAATTATTTCGATTATACCATTACCACCTAACGCAAAAGTACCAAAGGAAAGAGAACTTGGATCTACACGTACTACTTCATCAGGCATAGCATATGGTGATTTTATTACTCAAGGATTTTTGGAAAGCAGAGGGATATTTGATATATAGTATCAGTTATCACGCAAAAAAAGAGAAAATTTGACTTAATATATATTAAACTCTGAAGCAACATAACTGTATCTGACCAATGAATCATAATAATATGTAGTTGAATAAAATGAAAACATTATTTTATTATGTGAATTTTCAGATTCCTTTTGTCCTTCACAGTTCAGCCATATAATAGCTCAAACTAATGTAACGAATACAAGAAAACTAGAAAAAAAGACGGTTTATATACTTTATTGTTGATTTTTTTGTTTTAAAAATTCTTTTCAATCTTTTAACCCTTACTTTTTCAAAGAAATTTTGGTACTGAATTTGAAATTTTTAGAATTTTCTTGAATTTTCAATTTCAGATAAGGAAACTCTGTATATTTAGGAATTTTTGAAAAATTTTTTTTAGGGGTTAAAGTATTTAGTATCTTGGAATGATTTCAAAAATTAAATGGAGATTAAGTAATAAATAATTTTATCTGAAAATTCGCATATGATCATAATATAAAGTTAATTTAGTCTTTGACGACTATTAACTATTATTATACTAATGATGGATTCATATTAAGTCCCAGCAACCCAATTCCCATTTATGTTATACCTTTGCGAAACGATGATAAGGTTATCGAGAATGCGTACCATAGCATTATATATCTAAAAAAAAAAAATTTTTTTTTCATTCTTTCTTTTATTTAATTTTATTGGTAGTTTTCGATGATTTATTAATAAAGATGATAACGCTTAATATGAATCCATCCAATGACGTATAATGTAAAATAGAGAGCTTGATTTTTTTAATTTTAATATTAAATCAGATTAAATAACGGATAATATGGTATTTATTTTAAAACTAATAATTAAACAATTTAGCAATAAAAATAGTTAAAAGAGATTAAATCAAATTAAAAAACATACAATTTAAACGGAAATAATGTAATTATTTATTAGTCTATTTCTCAGGCTTTAGATAATCGCTTTGATTAATTAACTTTCTATATACAAAAAAAAAGTATTAATCCTTAATAAAATTATGGTATAGAGTATTGAAAATTACCAAAATTTCAATAAAGTGTTATAGGTATATTGATATTTTTATAAAAATACATACGAATATTTTTAGTAATTATGTAATCATTATATATATAAAAAAATCTAATATAAATATTTAAACTAAAAAGAATTAGCAATATTTTTTTTTAGGCATTTAATCACTATAATAGTCTAAACTTATAAAATAAATAAAAAAATAAAAAACCTTCAGCACAAGATTTTTTATTTGGTTATTACTCATATCTCGATATTTTCTAATTATTGAATATAAACTAAATAGAAAAGTTAAAAGTGTAAAATAATATAAAAACCAATTTCAATTAAACAGGAGAATAAAAATTATTTATAAGTGTTAAATTTTGAGATTAAAAGTGTCAAATTTCATGAATTTCGAGTTTAAAAACATCAAAAATTCGAATAAATTTTGTTTTAAATAATTGTATTTATTTAATCATTAAATATTTTAAACTGTGCTTTTTATTTATTAAAATTGAACATGTTTTGGAGAAAATTAATTATACATGATGACTAGCGAATTAAATATTGATAAATAAAAAAAATATATCCAGTGAACTAATTAAAATATAACTAAGGCTCATATTAATTTCATAAAGTGAATATTAAATCAAATAAAAATATTATTCTTTAGCATTTAAACTAATTATAAATTATAAATAAATACATAAATATAATCATCAAATGAAATATATAATAGGAAATAAGAGAATAGGAAAGAAAAATAATAACGATAAACGAAAAAAATAATGAAACCAAGTAGTTTGGATAATTTTATCAATAGAAATTAACAAGTAAAACTATCACCGAAATTTTCCATATTGGGATAAAAAATTA
>LSSN01003887.1:0-10683 GCA_001970855.1 Smittium culicis | reverse complement strand
CCCCCGCCTGCTCCTTGTCCGTCGTCATCCTCGCCGCTGCAAGAAACGAACTGTCTGAACTCTTCGCCTACTCTGAAGAGACTGAAGAGAGCTCCGACGATAAAAAATCCTCTAAAACCTCACCCTCAGCCTCAGCCAAAACTGAACATTTGGAAAAAATTCACCAAAATGAACAAACCCCAAATCTCGGCCAAAGCCCAATCATCAACAAGCTCCACCATTTAGGCGTCCCAAACTCTAAGGCCAGCCAATCATCATCCCAGATATCTGCTGGTGAATTGGCCGACGACGAACATGATTCGCAGTATGAACCAAAACTCTCAAGCGACCAATCAACCGCCAAATCAACTCCCGCCCCATCGTCCCCTGATTCGTCGAAAAAAGACAAAAAAAAGAAAAAATCTAAATCCAAAAACTAATTTTTATTTCTTTTTTACTACTCTATAAAATATTTTGCATTTTTTTTTTTTTATAAATAAATTCAATCTACCAATTTCTACTGTTTTATTCTAATACATATTATCCCTCTTATCATTTTGTTTATACTAATACTTCCATCAATAACAAATATCCTTTTTTTTTTTCCGCTTGAATGGATTTCTCAAATATCGATTTACCTCTCAATGCCCACTCAAAGAAAGCCAGAAAGGCTCTTGAAAGGAATAAAAATTCTGACATGCCTCGAGCTTTCAGAAGGATCCTAAGCGTAATGGAAAATACCAATAATCCTAAACCTAAACCCAAAGGTAACTTTTTCTCCGCTTTTATATTTCGTAGAACACTATTTAAACCACTAATTTACATTTATGGATTAATATATTATTATTTAATACAGCCGACGAAAAATCTCAACACAAAAATTCCACTTCAAAAACTCCCAATGATAGCAATAAAAGTACCAAGAAACAAACTCTTAAAATCGATCCAAACGAGTCTTTCGAACATTTCAAAAAGTAAATTCCAAATAATTCTTTCACTTCATATTACCTTTTTTATCATTATAAATAATAAAATTCCTACATTACATTATATTATATTATATACAATAACTTTCAATATACCCCCCTTTTTTACCCCCGCTAATTACATTTCTTCAATTACTTGTTCTCTCCCCTTCCAAAATAAAAGACATCTTTAAAAATTTTATAATATTTTACATTAGGCGAGTTCAAAAAAAAATGAAGGCCGATTTAGAAGCAATCCCAATAGTAAAACTCCCAGGAAAAGAAAAAACTCCAAAAACAGAGCTTATCAAATCTAAAAAGAAATTAGCCAAACTCGCTGAAAAAGAGGAGCAGACAAACGGTCTGTCAAGGAAGCAAAGGAACCGCCAAACAAGAAAGGAGAAATTGAAGAAAAGAAAGCGCGATGTTAGCCCAGACCCGTTCGCAAGCCACGCTTCGGAAACTCAAGAAACAGGCCAAAATTCCTCTAAACCTTTTGCTTCAAAAGATAAAAAGATCGCGTCGCAGCAATCGCTTATCCCCAAATTCAACGAGCATGCTGAAGCTCCTCCTATATTCACGTTTGTCCCAAAACCCGTCTTCAAGCAAAAAACCCCTTACTCCTCTGCCCAAGCCACAAAGAGCCAAGACGCCATCAGAAACATGGTCAAACGCACAAGCCGCGTTGCAAAAATTACTCCCCTCGAAAAAATCAAAAACTCAAAGAAAAATATCGTCCTCTCTGCCTCCCAATCCCACTACTTGCAAATGGAACGCCAGTCTGCCATTGATAAGTACCGAATGTTGAAAAAATCTACCTAAAAATAATCCCCTCCTCTTCCCACTTTTTTCTATTTTTTTTCTTCTTACAATCATTCGCCATTATTCACTCATACATACATCTCATCCCCTCTCCTAAAAAAAAAAAAAAAATCAAATATAAAATATATAATAATGAGTAATCCATACAATAGAATTTAGACTAATATCCCATACCGCCATATTAATTTTTTTTTATTTTTCTTCTATCAGTATATTAAATAAAAAACAATAACAATTCTAAAAAAAAAAAAAAAAAAGGATTTAAAATTAAAATTATTTATTTGGTTATTCAACTACGAAAATGAGTCGTAAGCTCCGCAGTACCGCGCGGTGAGGCAGGTGTTCAGCCTAGAATTTCGCACTTGCACGTACAAATTCTCGCCGCTCGTCAAGAACCCGTGCGGCTTGTTGTACCAGCTGATCGGCGTATCCGTGAACCCGCTAACAACTAGAACGAAATGATCGACCTTGCTCCTAAATAAAACGCCAATATGAATTATTTTATTTATTATTAATTAACTGTACCTTTTTATCAATCTGCTTTTTTTTTTTTTAATTGCTTTCAGATCTAGTACATTGGAATCCAATAAAAAGTAAAAAGTAATAGAAGGACTTACTGGATCGCATTTGCCAAATCATTGATAATTTTGGGATTAACCAGCCCGCCAACTGATGTTACGGACACTTTCATTATATCGTTTGGTTCCGGAATGGAGTACAAGGAGATGAAGGGGTCGATATCGCTAACTAAACTATCAATGGCCACGTCGACGTTGCCTTCTAGCCGCAAGTACCCGTCAGATAGACCAGCATCGCTCGAATCAGGCTCATCGTCATCGTCAGCCAAAGATATCAGCCCGATCCACTCGACCAAGTCCATCAGTTCCGATGAGTACATATCAGTTGATTCAAAGTTTTTTGCCGACAAGTCGCCAAATATCGATTTTGGGACATTGCACCCTTTCACCTCTGATTTAATAGACAGCGAATGTTCCTCGAGCAAATGCTCAGATCCAGGCCCGAATTTCACTTCAAGCGATTTGCCCGTAACTAATCACATGTAAGATCATAACAGCATTGAAAACATACAAATTACTTTTTTTTTTTTTTTTTCTCTCTCGCAGAAAAAAGGAGTAACAAGAAGTTATAAATGATAAAGTATGTATCTTGAAGGAAAATCAAAATCAAAATTTACCGTGATCAAAATATCCAAATATAAATTCGTAAGTGTCGTTCAACGAATTGGTGAATGCCCACATGGTACGCTCGTATACTTTCTCGCCGGGCTTCATTTTTGGACTCGCCAAATCTACTTCTACTAAGAATCTCGACTCTTTATTCGTAGGAAACGGCGATTTTTTTCCAAGCAGACCAAGCGACTCGTATGAATCCTTATCTAAACTAGCACATAACTTACCTACTCATTTTTTTTTTTATTTCATAAAAAAAAATAGCCGCCGTTTTAATCTTGTTTAGTACAAACATCCAAAAAAAAAAAAAAATTAAAGGAATATCTTACCTCTTCCATCTATTACAAAAACATTTTCTTGGTCTATTTTGCAGTTCTGGCTTACAGCTATGAATGAGCCTACATGAAGGATTTTTTTTTTTTTTTTTTGGTTTTGTTTCAATAGACAAACGATTAAAAAGGGATATTCAATTGCTACTAGCAGCATTCTTGAAATTAAATTTATATAGAGGGCGTAATATATTATTATTGTTATTGCGATTATTTATAGTTTTGGGCAAGTGTTTTACCGTTTAATATATACTTTTCAATAAAGCCGATTTCTAAAAAATCAGATATTTTCAACGCTGCTTTGTAATAGAACGGAGAAGGTATCACACCATCGCTTACATTCGCGCTCTCTAATTTTCCGCCAAATCCGTAGGTTTCCAAAACAGACTTTGCATTTCTCGATTCGGTTTCGCTAAACGTGATTATTTTGACCTATAAATAAATTATTTTGACTCGTTATATGTTTCAAATTATTTTAAAAAGTAATTCTTATATCAGTTGAAAGAGAAACGCGAATAAAGCGCTAGATTTTTTTTTTTTTCGGCAAAAAAATTAAAGCATTTTAGCTTATTACGTATAATAGGTAAATTTTTTGGTAATAAAATTTATTAGCCATTTTCTTAATCACATTTTTGGTTACGGGCTGTTATTGCGTATGTATACATAAATGCGTACCTGGTTATTGAATGGATGATCGAGAATGACTTTTTCGTGCGCTTTGGATACATGGTTAAGGGTGTTCAAGTTGATTAAAACCTTGTTTTTTTCGAATCGGCCGTGTGGAAGTGGAATGTGGCTACTCATTTTAGGATCATTTACTAGATTTGATACAGTTAATAAAAAGAGCAAGTATTCGAGATTTTCTCAACTGTATTTTTTTTTTAGCTGCTGATCAACTCAGCTAAAAAATATTATGGGTGTGATTATTGGCCAAATCCTCATATAGTCCAATAGAGTCATAACTTTTATTAAATTGGCGCCTAGTCTTGAAATTATAGTACGTTATTGGCTAGTGCTAATTTGCAGTTTATTATGCCCTGAATTAGGCAACAAATTAAAGCGGAAATCTCATTAGCTGAGTAAATCTTGCCGATTTCTTTGCTTTTTACTCTTTTATTTAATCTCTTGCAAATCTGATGTCCTCTTATACTCGGCTGTACTATATATATATCACCTTAATAATCAGTAAGCTTTAAGGCTCTTAATAACCCATGAGTAGTCGCAAAAAGCTTCATTTAATAAACAGGAATCGACATTTAGAAAAAAGCCCCAGAAAAATTCCTCCTGATCCTCCACACTATGCTAGCTGCACTAATACCGATTTCTTTAATGGCCAAGGTCCTAGCAGAGTATCCGCTGTATCTAAAGCTTTACAAGAAAATGGATATTTAGACAATTCCTTTAATGACGATTTCGTTTCAAAAAACAGAAAGCTGAAAATGCATAGAAAAATTTCCTCCAATTTAAATTTGATTAAATTTCAGCCAAATTCTCCAAGAAATTTAAACAGCAGATCTCGATCGAAATACAAACACAAATTTCTAACTCCTAAAAAATCTCTCTCAAGTAGAATACCTATAAATGATTTTCAAGACCCAATCAGCCCCACTCAAATCAAAAATGAGCTTACCCAAACCCAAAATTCTAGTTTAATTTTGAAAAACTTTTTCTTCTACTCGCAAAATGTAAATAAATGGAATTTGTACATTAGAAACTATTATTCAAGTACCTCTGTAGCCAGACTTATCCTGGAAAATGGCACTTATTCCTTTGGAAGATCACCCCAAGCTGACATTCGATTAGACTCTCAAAGAGTCTCAGGAAAGCATGCACTGCTAGGTATCTATTACCATATTTACCAAACGTTCATTTTATTTAATTCGTTAAATCCTCTTATTATGTTCCATATCTAGCTTTTTATTCAACTGATTTTATTGATTTGTTTTTGTTTTAGAAATTGGAAAAAATATGTATTTGCACATTTTAAAATCGAAAAATGGAGTTTCAATTGGCGATTTTAAAAATAAAATCAAACAAGAATCTATTATAAAGATAAATAATCACTCAAGAATTTGGCTAGCTGATATTGAAATATATGTCGAAATTCACAATGGCACCAATAACATACAGAACCAACCGTACTGGGTATTCCACCATAACGAAAGTAACAATACCCCTTTTCTTGTCCAGCCTTCCCCCAAAAAACCTTCCTCTCCTTATATTTTAATCGAAAAAAATCAATATTCAAATAATTTGGCTGCCTTTCCAATATCCCCAACGAAAACTCCTCTATCTAAAGCTAAACCACTATTTAAAGATTTACCTAGCAGCCCCGTTCAATCAAGCTCATTTAAAATTCATTCGTATAACTACCAAAACTCTCTTGAAAATAATCCTTACTCCCCTGCCCTTGCTAGCTATAAAATTTCCCCTCAATTAAAGCCAGATAGTTATGAACCCTCGGTTGAACTAAATGCTTACCCGCCGATGACAAAACTGGAGTTTTCAAGCCCCAAAAAAAGTCCGTCTATAAAAAAATCATCTGAATTTAATATTTCCAACACAATCGAAGACTTCTTTAACAATCTTTCTATTTCCCAAGAAAATTGCTTAAGCGATTTATCCGATAAAAATATATTTTCAAACAATCCTACCAACTCGCTTATGTCAAAAATCGAAATAACTGGTGCTCAAGGCGCTCAAAATCCAATTATAGACAAAAATATTTCTAGACTAAACAAAGAAACTAGAGAAAGCCCTTCATTTAGCCTAAAATCTTCCCAAAAAATTTTAATCGAAAATTCAAACCGTGACTTTCGCAGCTCTAGCTTTTACTTGAATTACAATAAAACCCCCACAAAGTCTTCACCAGGTTATAATCCTACTATTTTATTAACTCCGCAAAGTATTCCCAGGATTGAATCTAACCCTAATGCGTTTCCTCAAGTTGACCCCATCCCTATATATAACAAACAAGTTATTGTTTTTCCTGAATGGAGAGCTGAGCTTCATTCAATCTCGCAAACGTTAAATACCCAATCTACTGTGTACTCTGACTGTGATCTAAGTCAAGATATATATGGCTCTCAGCTTTTGGCTGAAATAAATTCATCTATATTTTCAGATAAACATGATTCCGCATCCGAATTTGCACAACTTTCTGATATAAATCCTATTATTGAACAGCTAAACACACCCTCGCAATATTTAAACTGTTTCCCGAGCAATCAATTAGCTAACATTTCACCCTTTCCCCCATCACCACCATCTCCGTCACTACATCTATCAACCTCTTCCCCGTATTCATCCTCTAGCACCGACAATGCATTCTTTTTAGACCAAATAAACTCTAATCTCTGTCTAACTTCTTCATCAAGCAATAATTGCTTATTTTTTGAAGATGAGCCAATAGAAATTTCAACCAACAAGTTTCAGAATCCAAATAGTCAACCAGACTCAAATAAAAATAACAAAGAAATTGAGCCTGAATGCCTCGGCTTTTCCTCTTTTATCCCAAGCTTAAATTCTATCTTTAAAACTAAAAGTTTTAGCCATTTCGAGCGTAACCATTCTTTTTCTTTGGCTGAAAACAGATCATTTACCCAAACTCCAGCAAAGCACAGATATTATTCTATGCCAAAGCAAAATATTTTTAATATTGATACTATAGGCCATGATAATACTAGCTTCTCAAAGCCCATACTCTCGGAAAAAATTCATAGAATAAAAAGATCCTTCTCTTTCTCATTCATTAGTAATCGATCTGTCTATTCTATACACAGAAATCTATCATTGCCTACTTTAAAAACTGACGTAAGCCCGAAACAAGTCCTAGACAGCTTTAAAAAATTAAGTATTCAAAACTTACCTGTACCTTCCCTATCCGAACTCGGTGATAAATATCATGAACATATCGATCATGTAGACAAATCTGATTTTTCAAATGCCCTCATAATTAATAATGATAAATGCGAGAATAAAGAGAAACCCCCAAATATTAATAAACCTTCTTTAAGCCTTGAAAAACTTAAACTCCTTATGAATGATATTGATAGCAAAAGTCTTACAAGTTTGCTATCTCAATCTAAAAGTTTGCCTTCAATAGATGCTTTTTATTTTGACATACCTGGCTCTTCACTTTATTTTGATTCCGATAAAGAATCAAACTTGAAAAAAATATCTAAATGCTCTTCAATGTCTGCATTACCAGATATCAGAACTGTTACTGTTGTGCCTCAAAGAAAATATTCTAAACCTGTCATCAAGAGAATAAAAATAAAGTTTTCTAGCGCAGTCAATGATGACATGTCCTCCCTAAACATCTCTTCGAAAAACGCAAATTGCGTTGTAAATTATAACCACCTTAATAAATCAAGATCAGCTAACTTTGAAAATTTTCCTGAAAAATGTCAAGAGGCTTTGCGAAGTAGCTGCTCTTTACAATCTATTAAAAATAATAATGAATTTGATTCCACCTTTTTACGCAACTCATGCGCTCCATCTTCAGTAAAATCATTCGACCTCAATGCTGAAAAGCTTAAAAATGTCAGAGTAAACTATTCTGATCCTTTGAAATTAGAAAGCTCAATAGGACCAGTCCGTTCTAAATCGGAAAATACTGATTACCGTAGTCGGCTAGACATAAGTAATAAATCGAGCACGCGTTCCGCTTGCTTTATATCTGAAGCTCCTTTAGAGCATGACTATATTACCGAACCTATTTCATATAGCAACTATTATAATGACTCCCACGAATACTCTAGCGATGAAGTCCCCACTCAATTTGAAACGTCTCTAGATGAAGAATACTATGGATTCACCGAAAAAAATCAAATAGCAGTTAAGAATATTGTATACGTTGAAGTAAAAAAATACGACTCGAGAAATAGATATTTTGTAGATTATGTCGACAATAAATTGATTAATTCTGGAATGCACTTTAATCTTCGCAAACTAGCTAAAAGTTCAATTCCATTAGAGCCTGAAGCTCATGAGGCTTTAAACCCGATATCTCACAATATTGATTTCGTGACGAATTTATCCTTTAATAATAAAATCGATGAGTGTCTAAAAACCCACGAATCTCTAAAGAACCTAGTTGATGATAAAGATTTAAAAACATCCAACGATTTTCACGATATTACTTCAGATTCGGATAACAAATCCTTGAGCCCAAAACGTACAAGTGAAAGTTTGTATCAATTTGAAAACAAGACAAAATCTAAAAAAATCAAATTAAAAAAAAAGTCCTTTATCGTAACAGATTCTGAAGAAGAAAAATCTGACGATCTTACTAAATTCAAAACTACCCTCAACATGAAGAATGATTTTTCTCAACATGATACAGCTATGAATGTTACCCATGATGTGAGCGATGGCAGTTCAATCAAACTTGCGCTAAGAATTTCTGAAAAAACGAAAAAAGATAGTTGTAAGAGGCAAAATCAAAGCTTTCAAAAACCATTACAGAGAAGTAGCACACAAAGTTCACAAAGGAAAGTTGACAGTCAAAAAAGCAAAAAAATCAAAATTATAAAGCATTTGGGCGTTCGGAAGATCGTACGAAATTCAAATTTTACCAGCCACGGTTCCATCAACGACGTTTGTAGTGACGGTGTAAAGAACAAGCCTTTATCTATCCCGGGTTCTGGGCTAAAATGCTTAGACATAGCAAGCAGCTTAAAAAGGCTACCGACCATGAGTAATGCGATTAGTAATTCTCTTCTTAGAGGCTCTAGTAGTAGTGTCAGCACATTAACAAACGTCGCCAGTCAGTCATATGGAGTCAATAAAACCCCTTTGCAACTATCCAAAGCTAAAGGCGATACATGTACTAAACCTGAGGGTATCAATGAATCTTGTTCGAGTAAGGATATAATTACTGATAGTAAAAACCCATCAGCATTTTCCAACAGTACAAATGAAAAGGTAGTAGTTAGATGTGGAAACCAATCTACAGCGACTAAGCGGAAGGCATACTTGGGCGTGTCGCTGCGTAGAAGATCGAACAATATAAATACAGCTTTTACAAAGTTTATAACAAAATGACAGCCTTATTTTTTTTTTTCTTTTTGCTTTTTTCCTGTGATTTATTGTTTGTATAAATATTTATTCATCGCTAATGAATAAAAGAATATTGGCCTTATTGATACTTTTTGAATATTTTGTATTATGATTCTAGTTATACACTTGATTTTTTGCAGAATTAATAACATATTCGTCAGATTAACTCTGGAACGAAAATTCTTCTAATAAATTAATTTCTCTATGGGATTTCATTTCATATCTTGAATGCAATTAGAAAATAGGACTTAATAAACTATCTGTAATAACCAATATTTTTAATTTATTAGTACTAGCAAATACACTAGAGCAGTTAAAAAAAAAGTTCCGCATCTAAGTAGAATCTGCCAATTAAACTTTTGGCCTATATTAGATCAAAAGTTTTTAGCATGGTTACTAGCTTAGCAATTTTCACTATCTAATTGGCTTGAGTTGAAGGGTCGAATTATAAGCAGTAATTAATACAGGAATTATTGAGTTGGGCTTATTAATTTTTCTGCGCTAATGGGTTTTATTATTGCCTGAACATATTAACAAAATTTTGTAATTACTCGTTTATATAAGGGTAAAGGCTTGTTATTAGATATAAACGTAAATGTTTAAAAAATACAGAGATTTAGGTCATATATACAAAAAAATAAAAAGTAAAAAAATTATAAGAGGTTGAATGAGATTGAGTACAAGTAATGCAACTAATATTTTTATTGTAAAATTGCGAGAGAAAAGTAATGAGAAAAGGGATTGTTAATTTTGAGCGAGGATTTCTACGTTATAAGATTTTTTTTAAAATTCTAATTAGTTTTATTTTTAAAAAAAATCGTGGAAGGCAAGGTATTGGTGATATTTATGATTGATCTTTGCTTGATTTCACCAAGTCCATGACAGCAGAGTGTAATTGGACTAAATGGTTATCTAAAGCATGTGGAGATTTAGATTTTAGGGCTTCAAACAAGTTGAGAAAATATTCCAAGTTTGTACCGCTAGGGCCAACATTAAAAGCGACTGTTTTTGAAATTGTTGTAATGTCTAAAGGTCCACCGAAGCTAGGATTGTCCTCTTTACCAATATATACAATTGCATTGTTTAGTAATACTTTTGGGTTAGACGATTCTCCAGGTATGTCAGAGTAGACTTTCACTTTGTGTATTGTGTAGCCGTCCTAGTTTTGAATTTATTTTATATAAAAAGTTTTTGATATAAATAAATATACGTTGAAGAAATTGTACTTTTTAAATAAGAAAATCTTCAAAACCTTTTCTCTGTGATCCAGGTGCTTCAAAACTTGATCTTCTTCTCCAGATTTGATTTTATAGGCCATTCCCCAGCATTTAAAGT
>LSSN01003878.1:0-30313 GCA_001970855.1 Smittium culicis | reverse complement strand
TTTATTATTTATTATTTATTATTTATTATTTATTATTTATTATTTATTATTTATTATTTATTATTTATTATTTATTATTTATTATTTATTATTTATTATTTATTATTTATTATTTATTATTTATTATTTATTATTATTAATAATAAAATCGAAACCTACAAAAAATATATTCATGATTCAATATTTATGTAAAAAGAATATTTTATATTTTACTATATCTAGCTAGAGTATTATAAAAGAAAATTTTTACAGGATTAAATATTTACTTGTGATATAACATTTGACCGAAATAAATATTTGATTTCTTTTTGGTCTTGTTTAGTTTTTATCAGCAATAATATGATTTATTATTGATTTTATTTTTTAATGCGATTTTTGGATGGCGTAAAACTAAATTTCATTGTATTTATTGTTGATTAATATAAATTTTAAAATTTTTATTTTAAGCTGATCGAGTTTTTTGAGAATTTATTCGGACTAATATTAATCTGAATCATAAGGGAGATTAAAATATAAATCCATTTGCACATATAATTATAACATTTAAAAATTTATTTGAAAACACTATATTAATTTATTACTTATTTAAATAAGCGTATAAATTTAGAAATATAAAGAAAATAAAATTATTTCTGAATACACCAATTAAATTTGATATTTTAATTTCTAAGAATATAAATAATCTAATTTTATTTCTGATTTCATTGATTAAAAAATATAAAAAATCTGAATATAGATTTTTTTAAAAAGATTTGGTTTTAATAAAACGATGCAAAGACTCGAGTTCAAAGATTTTATAAATGAAATAAGAAAAAAAATGAAAATTTGAAATTTTTATATATAATTGAATAATTACAAATATTTCCTCTTCCAGTTATATAACCATGCCATTATAATCGAATTTAGATAAAAAAGAAGCCTATAAAATATAAATAATCGCGGATTAAAGAGTTAATGAGACATGAAAAATAATAGATTAAAACCCGAGCTTATGTGATTATAAGCTGAATAACTTAATATTTAATAAATAAAATTTTTTTTCAATTCTTTTATTTAATAAATATGTTAATCGATAATACCTTTAGTACTTTTTTTATTATGATTTATACTGATGAAATTAGAATTTAATAAAACCAATATCATAATAAATACGGTTTTAAGATTGAAAAACGTAAATAAAAATTCGTCTATGAAGGAAGAGAATTCTAATTAAACATAATGTCAAAATTTTAAAAGATAAATCACAAAATTTTGACTTTGTATAAATCAAGGTATCTCTATGTAAATTCGAGAGTGACATAACTACCCCCCCCCCATCACAAATGATTATATATATTTATAAAAAATTTAGAGAACAATAAAAATTAATCGTGCTAGAAAAAAACAAAAAATATTTAAAAAATAAGCCATTAGTCATGATAACGGATTAATAACGTTAAATAGACAATTTTTTGATAACGAATACCTTATATCTCTTATTGGATAAATCTTATAGGCATAATTTATCCCTATCATTTAACCTGATTTTAACTTAATCTCACATTCTTTGCCATATGAATTGATTTAATAATCCTTTCCACGAAATATTATTCTTTACAGCAGCATTTATCTGCCCAATATTATGCATAGATTTATTTAAAATATAAATCATGAAAATAAATGAATATTTATGTATTAATTTTTAGAATTTCTGCATATATTGAATTGAATTGAATTGAATTTTTTTTTTTTGAAATAAAATATTCAAATAATTAATACTAAAGTTAATTTCTCAACATTTTAGAATGTTTCTGAATTGGAAATAGTCAATATTAAAAATTAATTGTGTTAAAATGTATTATTTTTATAGCTCTAATATCAAGAAATAGTATTAATAAAATAAAAATCTTCTTATTTTGATTAATTTTTATGTAAAAATAAAAATTCTAAATTTCAGGTTTGTTAAAAAGAATTCTTTTATAATATCGGTTTAAAAAATGTAGCACATAATCATTTTATTATTTAACAAAATTTTTAATATTAATTTTGATTTCATGGATTTAATACTCATTAGACTATAAATCAGGCTACTATATCTTAAAAATACTCTATTAATCATATCTTTATTATCACAATATATTTTTGATGAATGATAGGTAAAAATAAAATTATGAAGAGAAATAAATGAAATTTCATAAACATACTTAGATTTTTTAATTTCGTTATTTTTAATTATAAATATAAAACCATTCATTAAAATTGAGAGTATTTGAATACTAAAAGTAAAACCGAGCTGCTTTAAAAAAATATTGGAATTTGAAAAAAAGCAGTTTATTAGAGAATAAAAATGAAAAAGTCAAGGTAAGGGAAAAGTCGATATTGTGTTAAGTTATTTATTAATTTATCATATAATAGAGCAAGATACTAAAACCAAAGGTAACTATCAATTTAAAGAATTTTATAAAAGCTAAAAAAACCAAAATATATCAATAAAATAGAGTTTTAAAAAAGAAAAATTTTTCTAATAAAAATAATTTCTGCTTTTCTAGCCACTCTAGATGATTTATAAATAATTTTCATTGGATCAACGCGCTTAAAGTTATTGATATTTTTAAGGACTATAAATTAGATAAAATATATACAAAAATACACTACTTAGTGCAATTTTAATTTTTAATAAATTAGCTTTCATTGAAAAATTTTAGATTGATAATTATAGTGTTTGAGTTGCGGAAAAGATTAGTAAAAATTATTTTTATAACATTTTTTAATTTTTGTAATTTTTTTTAGCTACATTATTCCTTTTTAAATCACGTTTATTAAATTCACTGTGAAAAAAAAAAAATTTCTTTTACACTAATTATTGGGATATTAATAATTTTATTCATGTAAGTTGTATAAAACAAAATATTACTTTTATATATTTTGAGATTTATATTTTTTTTGTTATTTTTATGATAGTTTCATTTCTAAAAACGAATCAAGTTGCTTAATTTATGCTCACCCTTATTATATGTATTTTTCGAGAAATTTATGTATAAAAATATATAAGCATATAAAACATGCAATAAAGTATTTAAAAAAATAAAAATTTTCACAAAACAATTATATCCAATTCCTAGCTGGCGCAGGGTATTTTTTTTTCTTATAGAGTTTATTAATCATAATTTAAAAGTATACAAAAAAATAATAATAAATAATTTTTCAACCGACCCCCCTCCGCCGCTCTAGCAGCTCCATACCCACTGGGTATTGGTTAAAGGGGGCTGGTGAATCACTTATAATTTGCAGTATAAGTGTTCTGGGCACGCGGATGCCGTTCAAAAATTTGGCTGTTTCCAGCTCAAAATTTTGATCGGCTGTGTATTCTCGAAGCTGGATTAAAGATTGTTTAGAATCCCCCCAAGGAGTTTGCCAACTAGCCCCAACCGGGCTTCGTTGAAATTATAAAGTGAAAAATTTTCGTCAGAACGGATCGGCATCGGTGTTAATCGACCGATCGTCGTTGTTCGGTGATTTCGCCACCGGCTGCAGCTCAGAAGTATGTGATCGACCGTCTCAGGCACATACAAATTGCAGCAGGGGCAAAAATTTTTGAATTTTTGGTCGACGATTTTCATGATCGACAGGCGCTGGTAAGTCCGGAATGTGCCCATACGCATTTTTCCAATGTCCTGGAGGCCCAGCTTCAGGTCCGGATACATAGCTTGAAGGTCAGCCAATTTGCATTTTTTGCCGTCAATTAGTAGACTTTTTTTTTTTCTTAGTTAGGACATTTATTCAAGATATTAATAATAATTTTAAAGATTAATATAATAAAATTGTAAATAAAAAAATTTTTTTTCCATCCGATTGCCCTCTGCTGCTCTAGCAGCTCCCTACCCACAGGGTATTGGTTCAAGGAGATTGACAATTAGTAGACTTAAACTAATAATAAATTCATCAAAAAAGTTATTTGAGCTCAAATATTGGTAATATCTATTTTTATGAAAACCTTTTTATCATAAAATACTAAAAAATAATAATATTTGGAATAATGCGAATAAAAAAAGCTCCAAAATATCTCTTTCTAAAAATGGCAAAATAAATTTATTAGAAACATTATTTAAAATATATGTATTAAAACTAAAAAAACGGGTAAGAAAAAGGTATCCATTTAAATTCACTTCAATATGCGAGATTTTTTTGACTGAAAAATAGTAAAGATTCATATCAATAAGTTTTATTGAAGTAGCTATAATTTAGGTAATCGATAGTTAGAAATAAAGTTCAAAAAAAAAGAATTAAGCGAAAGAATTATTTAATTATAATTTTGTCAGGGTGTACTAAAGAGGCTAGACTACGTTTGAGGTCATCAGAAAGAAGATTTAATCCAAGTTCGATTGATGAGTTCATCCACCCAAAGCCTTCAGTCGAAACTAGTTTGAAATCAGTGCCAACATTGCCATATTCAACGTCGAATAAATGTGTGATATTAACAACATCAAACTTTTCGGGAACAACGCCGTTAAACTCTGTATAAGATTTCAAAATCATATACAACCACCGATATGCTAACATTGTTGCTATTTTTGTTTCGCCGTAATCAACTAAGCCTTTCCATGCAAGAATTTGGTGTGGAGCCCATCCAAATGGGTAATCCCATTGACGATTCGGGCGGTCAAGTGATATATGCCCTCGAGATTCTTCAGTCCCGCAAACCAAGCCACCGTCATGGCAGAATTTTTTAAGAGCGACAGGGATAAATTCTTTGGCTTGTTGAGGAGTTGCGCAACCGCTCCAGAGAGTATAAAAGCAGGTGACAGACTCGTAATTTTCTTGTTTTTTAGTCTTTACATTATAGTCAAAAAACAATTTTTTATCCTCGTTGTACAAATATTTTGAAATTGCGATTTTCCTATTTTTAGCGCGTTCACACCAAACTGAGCTAACTTCAGGTTTGTTAGTAAGTTTACATATGATATAGCTATCTTGAGTTGAGAAGTAAGTATCTAATACTTTAGCAATATCAATTTCGTATTTATAAAGAAGAGCATTTAAATCCACAGTGGCTAAATGCGCGCATTTTTTATCAAGTCTATATGTAGTGTCATGGCCTGATTCTCTAACAGCTCGATCATGAATAAAATAGGTATCTAGTAGTGGTTCATGTATTTCACCCGAGTTATATTTTTCTATGTATTCTTCTATTGAAATTCCCAGCTTTTTAGAATAAGGTTCTATAACGTGATCGTAGTGGCTCTGCTCTGTTTCTGGGGGCATTCCAATTCCGGTTGGATGGTAGCAACTAAGACCAGTTTCTTTGTCAATGCGAGGGAACGAGGTCCATACTTCATTGTACTCTTTAATTGCAGCTTCGAAGCTTCTTTTTAACCAATCTAAATTTTCACGAGTTTTGTCTAGATGTTCAAATATACGCAATGTCATGTCTGTTAGAAATGGAGGCTGCGAACGGGTTAAATAATACGAGCGGTTAGCATTTAATATTTTCCCGTAATTATTTATCTGGTAAATAAAATGTTCAACCATTCCTTTGCTCATTTCGAATTGCCCGTTTTCTAATATTCCCAGCACGATAAAATAGGAGTCCCAACCATACATTTCGTTAAAGCGGCCGCCAGGAACAATGAAGGGTATGGGATCGTATTCAGAATTCGTAATTTTAGGCATGTAATCAATTGAACTTTGATTGTTGAAAATAGCCTTTGCGATTTTGGTGGCAGTGTTGCGATAGTTATCAGAATATTCACCATTTTCTGAGCGCTCAGGCGACTGGGGACATGAATTTTCATTAATCCTAGCAGAGAGAGTCAGAATCCCAAATTCAGTATTTATGGATTTGACGTACTCTGGCGTTATATCTTTAGGTAATTTGATAATGTTTAAATTCAATTCTGTTCTTCTTTGTGAGATTACGTTGTAGTATTTGAAGGCAGGAGCATCGTCATAAGGGATATAGATATTTAAAGTCTTACTTTTACAGCTAGTTGGATTTCTATTTTTGGGATCATTACAAATCTTTTCGATTCCTGATTCATCCATTCTCCTAGTTAATCCAGGCCAAAAAACAGTTCTAATCATTCTTATTAGACGTGTAATAGGGCTTTCATTTAGTCTGTCCAAGTTGATTGCAATGCTTTTTTTACCTAAGGTTTTGGCCAAGCCTATTTCTTGAAGTAGATTAGATAGCATGTAAGTACCTCTGATTTCTATTTTTCGATGACCTTGCGATCGAAGAGTGGGGACTCTGATTAATTTCGGACCTATATCCTGTACAGTGATTTGAGAGTTTCCGCTTAAATCCTCATTTCTCAAAAGTTCTTTCTCTGTACTTTCAACATCAATCAAAATAGTATTGTCAGGTGTAGATGTTTCGCCTAAAATTAACAAATTTGCAAATTTTATCAACCAGGCAGTTTTAAAGGTTAAATAGGTGGCAATTAATAACATCTGAGAATTTTTATACTTAATTTTTACTCTTTAAAGAGTAGCATCTTATACTAAAAGTATTAAATAATAGGCTAGAATTTTACCTAGTGAATTGGATCGAACTTTTCTTTTTATCATCAAAGGCTCGTCGTGAAGTGACAGCTTCTAAACATAATCAAAACAAATTAAAATAATAAGAATTGTTTCTAGATGTTTAATCACTGAAGTGCCTTTAAATAAAATTTTTTTTTCAATAAAATAGCTGTTAACAGTTTAAATATTATTATTACCGCAGCTGAGTTCCCTCCTACAATTGAATGTTTCCTATATTCAGATCTGTAGTATTCCTCATGAGGGGCGTATACATTCGGGGTTTTACTCGAATCTCCCATAATAAGTTAAACTCTATGTGTTGCTTACTAATTTTTCCTAGTATCAAAGAGATAATTAATTTTATATAATGATTTGTAGATTTCGTATTTAATTATGTAGTAAATATTAATGTTGTTTTCTTTTATAGCTTAAATCATAAACGCTTTAAAGATAAAGCCATTGCTCTGGTTTTATATAAGCAAAAAAAATATTTTAGTTAAAAAAAAGACCGCTAGCTATATTTGTATTTTATAAAATGAAAATTCAATACGTTCTAATGTATGATATATTTATTTTTAATTTGTAGCAGAATGTAAAAGAAAGGGATTTTTTAATTTATAATGCATGAAGCACATAATTATTTATTAGATATATAATATCAGCTTTGTTTGATTATGCTTATTATTTACAAGACTGTGATTGCACCTAAAAAATTTATGTGTGTACGTTGGCTATAGCATAAGTTACGTTCCAGTGAGGTTAATTGTATCAAGAATCTTAATTTGTATGATCGATAAAACTTTTTTTATGAGCTAGAGCAAAAAAAAATAATGTTATTCCTTGCGTTTCTATTTTCTCTTCATGCATTAAAATCTTATACTTACTAAAAAGCGAAACTTGATTCGCAGGGAAATAAGCTAACCAAATAACAAGCTAACATACTTTTTTTTTTATGCGAGTTTTTAATAGTTTGTTTGGAGAAAATAAATGGTTTTTTTAAAGCTTATAGTTTACGAGAGATTCTGGACAAAGAGAGCACATTGTTTCAGTTTAAAGTTATTGGCTTGAATATTCATAAACAGGTAATATTATTGGCGGAACAGAAAAGGCATTTTGTTTTTATATTTACTTATTTCATTTTAAATGTATTATTTGCTAAAATTAATTCTAGATTTTCTTTATTGGATCTTTACTAATTATAAAATTTCATACACTGTAACTCAATAGGAATAAAAGCGCTCTCTTCATAAGAACTCCGCATATTGTTATTTCCATAGGCCAATAAAAAATCTTTAGCCGTTTTAAGGCTAATTTAAAAGATTTTTTAATATAACATTATTAGTCAATTTATTCTTGAAAGCAAAGCGCCATGAAATATTTAATGAATTATTAAGACACAGGAGCGAATAATATATACATAGGAACTTATACAAAAGATAATAACCAGCGTAAATTTTATCAAGCAATAGCTATTTATGGAGTATTACACATAAAGCTCCTTGGACTATTAAGCAATTTCTTATAATTCGAAAAACTCGCATTCTATTCACTAATCCGCTTTTAATGTTTTTTTTTAAAATTATAATAGATATACTCAAGTAAAATAATGATTGCATACGTTTTACCCCCTTTTCTATTGAATAGAAATTTATAATATTAAAATATTTATATTACATTATACTCTTTTATCTTTATAAAAATTGCGCAATAATTCTTTGATGTATAAAGCTTTTTGGATTGTTTGAATATATGGCCTGAAGGTGTGTAAGTGTATAAAATTTAGCATCGAGTTTTTAGCCGAGGTCCTATTTGGCAAAATTTTTTATATTGTGGTTTTAGAGGCTAAAAAATGGCTAAAACGAGGATCTATTTTTTTTTAAGGAATGAAAGAAATTCAAAAGCATTGGATACATAATGATATTATTCAAAAATGTAGTTATGCATTAATGGAAATAAAGCAAATTGTGATAATAATGCAGCGTACATTTTTATTTATTTGTTTATGCTATAATAAAAATTCAAATATAAGCTACTATCTTTGTTGATATTTAGGACAATAGTAAAAAAAAAATTTAATTGGTTTCAAGAAGAATTTTTGAATTGAATGAGTGAATCAATTAACATTTACAATGAATAAAGAATCAGTTTCAGCCTTATAGTTACTAGCCGAGATGTCAGTTTTAATTCATATTTAATTTCATAGTAGTTTGAGGTAAATTATATGGATTTTAAATTATGAGTTTCTCGTTTTTGATCAGTTTTCATGATGAATAAAACAAGCTTAGAATAATAATAGACATGTTTAAAAGTATATACGGTTACTTTTACCACATCAGTGCCATCTTTTATCCTTTCAAAATAAATAAAAGAAAAATATAAATCCAAAATCCAAAAATATATACATTCCATTGAATTGTTACGCAAATATAAATATGTATCGGGATTTAATATATTTCTTGTTTAGAGGTATCTTTAAATAAAAAAACAAGCTAATAATGGATTTCTTAATATATCACGCTATTTGAATAAGCATTTTAGAAGATTTGAGAGGCTCTGGAATAGAGCACGTAGCTCAAGTATAATATTTTTAGCCTGAATTTTTTTAAACATTAAATATATTGGGTTAATACAAAACTTGTTTGCATTTTTATTTATTTAGTGAAAAGATTTTTTTTATTGGTTAGTAATGGTATATAAGATTTTTTTGTTGTAATTCTATGTACTATAATAATACCTATTAATTAAGAATCTTCTACATGTATTCTTAGTACTTATAGATGTAGTTTGATATTCATTTTTTCACCAATTTATACGAAAATACAGCCAGAATAAGATTAAAATGTAGTATTTTACAAAAGAATTTAGTTGGGATATATTTATAAGCATTTTTTTAGTGGTTTTCGAATAATTTTATTTGTGATATTATAAATAGAGATTTTATAATTTTTTTTTGGATGAGTATTGTTGTGATCTATAGATTTTTACTTTGAATATGCTCAGAATCAAAAAAATTTTACAACTAAAAAAGTGGCTGCTTTTTTATAAAGATGCAGTGGAATTTTTAAATTAATTGTATCTACTTATTTATTCAAAAGAAAGAAAAAATAAGTGAAAATGTTCATTCTAAAACTGCTAAATAAATAAAAAATAAATGATTTTGGCTTTATTTCATTTTATATTAAAAGAAAAAAGTTTTTTAATATAAATTAGTTAAATAATCGATAACTCTAGTTAAAAAAAGCCACATTTTTATATAATGGTTGATTTTTTTTTGAGATTTTTAAACAATTTTTATTTACAAGTAGAGTAAGAAAATAATGATACAAAAATACAGGCTATTTTACAATTTTTTGAAAAAAAAACAATAATTTTCAGGCAATGTTTTTATTTTGAGTGTGAATTTTTTTGAGTGCGATTTTTTTTGGAGTTTTTTTTGAGTGTGATTTTTTTTGGAGTTTTCTTTGAAGTTTTTTTTAAAATTTTTTTTGAGTTTGGAATATTAGATGAATACGATTTTTGATGAGCCAGAGTTGTTATGCAGTGATAGCATAGAGCTGGTGTTTTTTCGAGGGTTTTCCTCGAATGATGTGAAGTTACCATATCTTCCAAAGTTTGCGACGATAAGATCTTCGAATTCACCTCCTTTTGATGGACTTTGGACTGAGGTGCTACCATTTAGAGATACAGCGCTGAATTTTCCAGAGTACGAGGCGCCATCAGTTATTAAGAGAATGTTTCCAGATCTCGATTTAATGGTTACGTTTACGCTGGCGTCATTTTCTGATCTGTTTTTATCCAATGATGCGTACTCAGCTACTGCAACTACGTCTCCAGTTACAGTTCTCAATTCGAGGCTTTCATTGACGGTGAAAGTATCAACGATTGGTCTTGTATCGGAAGAAATAGTTACATGATCGGCGTTGACTCCATCCAAATTGAAGCTAGCGTCTTTAGACATCAAAGTAAAATTGTTTATGGTGAGCACATTGCGGGAGAGGTTTAGTCCTCTGAAGTCTCCGTGAGTGATGTCGATGATTACATTGGATAGTTTCTTGATTGATTTGGGGAGATCAATTTTTAGATATGCTGATGAACCAGCGTTATTAAATCCTTCAACCTTTGAATCTTTTGATACATTATCAGATACTGGGGTAATACTGACTGTGATTCCTTGGCGGTTATTTGGTGTGTACTCAGCTTGGACTCTAAAACTTTCATCTCTGCTTTGCAAAATTGAAGTTTCAAAACCAATTTCATTAGTCTTTTGATCATCAGTGAATCCGAATTCAATATCAATAGGGGTATCAAGTAATGTGTGGACAAATATTCTCGTTATATCGCTAGAATCAATCGAATAGTTAGTAATCTCGTACTCAGTTTTACCACGCTTGTTCAAGTAATTGCTATTTTTTCTGTGTCTTGGTAGATCCTCATCGTGAGTTATTACATAATCCGGGAATTCGGTTGCTGTATAGTCGCGGTATTCTCCAACTGCGTAGAGAATATCTACGGTCTGCGAATTTTGGTTAAAAAACATTTCCTTGATGGCATACATGGAAAACAAGCCCCAAACTGCAAAGAATGCATATTTAGCAAATTCGCAAAGGCTGAATTTTTGTTTTTCCTGTTTGGTTTGGTGTCTGTTCATGCAAGTATCATCATAGCACCCGAATTGTTTATCAACGATGTATCCTTCCATTTTTAATTTTTTTTAGTTAAAACTTGATATTTTATAATGTCCTTATGGGAAAAATAAATATCTTTACTAGCGTTATTAGTTGAATAAAATAGTTCGCCGTGGAGAGTTTTAGTGCAATTTTTTTCCTTTAAAAAAAGTTATAAATAGAAAGAGGAGATATACTTTTTGTTTCCTATTGAGTATACAATGACCAAGATTAAATATCTAGAATAAAGAAACAAGGCTGGTAAAGTTTGGCTTATAGTTCTATAAATGAGGGGATTTTTTTTTTTGGTTATTCCAAAGTCTATAAAAGTTTGTTTTTTTTTATTTGTTTTTTTGTGATGTTGTTTTGAGTTTTTGAGTGAGATTTTTCAAGTATTTATACTTTTTTTTTTCGTGTATTGCATCGTAAAAGCAAAGTAAAAAAATTGATATATTTGCCTTATAGAAATTTAGCTTTTTAGCAAGTACAAGATTAGTAAAAAATACCAAATAAGAGTGTCAGATTACTATGTGCACTTTAATTCACTAGTTAAAATATACACATCTTTGCATAAAAAAAAGCCCATTAGCTATATAATATATTATCAAAATATAATTGATCCGACTATCGTTTTAGTGTATTTGCTAATCCTTGAAAAAATAGTGGCGTATAATATATTTACTATACCCAATAATCTAAAATAATACTCGCAGTTTCCAATATTTTTTTTTAGTTTTAAGGCAATATGTTTATGTTGTAAGATCAAGAAGTATATTCGAGGCTTAAAATTAGCTTAATAAACTGATAAAAACTATGATAAAGGGTGCTAGGGTTTGTTGATGGTGGGCGATGGATTAAAGATATTACTATTGTGCTTGCGTATTTCTTATTAAATAAAAATTATTACACATAAACAAACGCTTTTTTTTTTACAAAAAAAAAAAAAAATTAAAATTAAAATCAGCACTTAAAACATCATTTGAATGCTCAGTATTGATAAGTCTATGTAATATCAATCGGGAGGGGGAGTCTTCTCCCATCTAAATGTCTTTTAAAAAACATTTTATTTTATTGTGTAGAGCATATAAAAATATTTATATCACCCTCAAATTAAATCCAAACAATCTGATTTCTCATTAGTGTACCTAATAAATTCATGTAAATATTTGACTATTGTTTGTATTTATATGTTCATATCCACAGTTCCGCTCATAAAATTTTTTTTTATCAAACTAATGTACTTTATTAGCGATTTCAAGATCGGTGCGAAGCTATTTTTTTCTTCATTCAAGTCGACTATAGTATCAAACTGGATAACTTTTTTTGCATAAATAAATTCATATTATGAATAGTTTTTACACAATTTTTAATTCAGTAAAACAAGTGTTAAATCCGATCGCTATAAATGAAAAATAAATAGGCAATACAAACACGACAATTAAAAAATAGTAGACATCAATCTACTGGAATACGCTAACATATGAGTAATCGAATTTATGCAGGTATAAATCAGGCAATTGATTTTTTTTAATAGTTATTATACTTTCAAATCTCAATATTATTACTGCAAATCCTTTGGTTTGTCAATTTATTCTTTGTGAGGCACTTGTTGTTTTTCTGTGACGTTCAATGAATCATTTATTTTCCCTGATTAATAAAAATTAAAGGTGCATTTTTTAATTATACGGTACAAGGCCTAGTTATTCTTTATAAAATGCGTTTATATGATATTAGGCGGGGAATAAAGTATAGAAAACCGGATTATAATTGAAAAGACAAGATTGGGTGATTGAATGGAGATATAGAGTAGTTTTTAAGCATACTTTGCAAAATGTACGAAAACACCAGTCTTTAAATTTGATTCTTGTTATTGCCCTTGAAGCAATTTCATGTAAATTAAAAATCTATAGAAAAATGACAACTAGTTTAAGGGGCAGAAAGATTGGAAGAAATGAATGAACAGGAATCATAAAAAAAACAGGAAATTAAAATAAAGTATAATTTATTTTTATTCAAGTAAATCAATAAATAAAGACGGTATAAACTTAGTAAAGATAGGGGGTTCAAAACAATTAATGGACAAGTTTATAAAAAAAAAAAGAAACAAGAAATAATGTTTAAATCAAAGAAAGGAGGCAGTTTACTTAAATGAAAGAAATTTCAGAGTCACCAAAATTGTTATTAGAGTAAATAGATGATTTTCTTGGAGAGCTAGAGCTAGAAGGGTTGGTGAAGTTTCCAGAAATACCAAATTTGAAGGAATTAGAGGTGAACGAGCTCATGAAGGATGACTTATTTGCAGCAGTGAATTTTCCGTTTAAGGAGTTTGACTGGTAGTCACCAGATAGACCAGTAGAATCAATAGTCAACGCAATGTTTCCGGATTGAGATTTTGCAGATGCGTAAAAGTTGGTTGCTTGAGATGGTTGTATAGTATCAAGGTTGTTTAGAGGGACGTTGTCTATGTGTTTAATTTCAGCGTTGATGGAAGCAGAGGTGGTTGACAAAATAACGCTATTAGCAGCAGAAAAAGTACCGATTAAATCGCTAATCTTTGTATTGATAGATAAGTATTTAATAGTCAGGCCATCAACATCAGCTTTGAGATCAGAAGCGTATGCATTAAAGTTATTCACGACCAGCTGGTTGGTAGAGTTTCCGACAGGTTTAATGGTGTTTGTAAAATTACCATTTACAATATATACAATAATAGATTTTAAAAGAGAGACGGATTTGGGAATGGTGATTTTTAAATCAACTTTTGCACCAGCAGATTTATACCCAGTGGTCGTTTTTCCGTCTTCTGATTCAAGGAATAAAGTGACACCGTTAGTAGAGTTGTTTTTAGACAAGCGTGGGATAATAACGAAACTTTGAGTGGAGGTATTTCCATTATTGATAAGAGCATCGATGTGAATGGAGGAATCAGTAATGTTATTTCTCGATAATGTAATATTGACATTTGAGTCTAAGAGGGTGTATACAGTAACAATGTTGAATTCGGTTGAATTAACAGCGTAGTTGTATTTTTGAGGCGAATCGGCCCTTCTGTAGAACTTGTTGAATTTATAAGAGCCATATTCAAACCTTTTATGGAAATTAACGCTGTCTTTATCGTTGGTGTATAGAGCATAATGCTTTGTGTATAATGTTGATATTAGAAGTAAAGCAGCGAATGTGGCTATGGTGGTTCTAATAAAGATATTTTTGGACAGTCTAATTTTTGAATCGGTAGCATTGAGGCTCGGATTTTTTTCATAGGCTAAATAGTGTAAGTAAAGTAAGTTAACGAAGGTTTTATGAATGGAAAAAGTGCTAAAATGATGTACATTAAACATGTTAAGATAGATAAATAACAGGGACGTGATGGGGGTGATATTTTCCCCCAAATTTAAACTGTCTAATTAAACGAGATTTGTACCTTTTATTTGCTCAATTGTGTGCATATTGATTGTAATATCGGGCGGTTAAAAGAGGTGATGAGTGATGTGTAAAATAAATAATAAGTTGATAATATAATTAAGTATATGTAAAGAATAGTATGATATTTTTTAATAATGATAATAATGGTACAAGTAAAAGCAGAGTGGGAGAACCAAAATATAAATATAAATTCCTGGCTATAAATACATTGAAAGCATAGCAAGTAATGAGAAGAGCCTAATTTTCACGGATTTCGTTAATAGATTTTTGAGCGAGTCTGGATTTACATTATCAAAAATCGCAAACACAAATTTGTAAGGATTGGAAGCGTTTTATACTTTATTTGGAGTATTTGGTGATAAAATTGGCGAGGATATATTCAGAGTGTGTATTGCTGAGCCACACGTTAATTAGGGGAATTTTGTAAAGCGACGATTCTAGCGCGTTTATTTGTCCACACTGTTCTCGATTAGCTAAACGTCACTAAGCAAGCAAAGTTTGTTTTCTCCTATACTTTTGTTTAGCCCTGTGCTTATTGTTAATCTTTCTACCAGATTTACCCTCGCTGTTAGCGTTTGCATTGTTTGTGTATGTGATATAGTCAGATATTTCGCAGATACACAGCAAAGTGTCAAGTTGGTTTCGGCCAAACTTTGTATATTTTAAAAGCCCGCTACCTTCATTAGTGCTAAAAATACACCCAATAATAAAGGCCTTAGTTCCGGGAACAAGATACGTGATCTTGGGTTGATTGCATGTAATTGGGTGGGCGGCTGTTACTAAACAGAAGAGTCTTGCGAAGAGAAGTTACGAGAAAGCTGTTTATGAGCAATTTGGCTGAATTTAGAATCAATTCGTAAACAGCATTTAATTCTCCAGCTAATCAGTCCAGCTATGTGAAAAAGCAGCCAATTGTTTTTTTACCCAACGCTTTATTTTTTTTTATTAGATCTCTAAAAATATGGAATTAGCAAAAGCAAATTCTGATTGTGTCAAAAAGTAACTTCCATTTTAAGCCCTAAAAAAGAACTTTATTTGGTTTATTATTTAAACCAAGCATATAACTAAGAAAAAATCGGATGTTCACATTGCAGCTATTTTTGGCTCTTTTATTATTCCCCTCAGAGTAAAATTAAAATTAGCGAATTTCATTTACAGATTAGTTTCCCATAATGCACTAATTTGCTTCATTGTGTTAAATCCAATCTCAGTGTAGCCTCACCACTAAACCTATCCCCCACAGCTTGCTGACCAAATTTGCCCCATTTGTTAGAAACTAGGTTCTTGATCTAACAAATCTCATTTAAATCTAAAACACTTGTCCCATTATACGAAATAATTTATATTCAGTCTAATATACTCAATGATCGCATTATAAATGACTAATTATAGCACGTTAAAAATATCATCTACGCATTGTTTTTTTTACTTTGTAAAACTTTGATTAAAAAGTGTAATTACATGCTTCGAAGCGTGTCTCAAACCCCATTCAGACTCAATATCGTCCTAGTAAACTCTAAATTACTGCGTGAAAAAGCTTTACGTTTAATCTAGTATATTTAATTTGACCTTCATAAAAAACTCCTTGAATTCATACCCTATAAACTATTCATCATATCGAAATAAAAGGTTATTAATATGCCTATACATCTTGACCAAATACAGCGGAGTCTATGCATTTAACACTGGTTTATTACGTGAGCTTTTTATACTCGCTCCAAATCAATAAATAATACACTACATTAATAAAATATATCACTTTTTAATCGTTTATTTCATCAGCTAGATATAAAAACAATTATTATTGTAATTTTACTTTTTTTTAGAATTAGTTTTTAGTTTTTAGCCAATAGTTATTAATAAACTTGGATTGATGCAGAAAATCGCACACATTTACCCTGTTGCACGCCCTCAATAGATGAAAAATTGTCGCAATGTCAAAATTATATGTTTTTATATATTCTAGCTATATCATAAAGCTTATTCTTTCAGTTTTATCTCTAATTAATTAAATCGAGATTCCAATAAATAAATAGTCTAAATACTATCCTTTCAAAAATATAGTATAATCAGGAAAGCCACCAAATTGATATAAATTTATTATTTTGTATCATTGGTTACATTGGTAGGATATACGCTACAGAAAAAAAGCATATCAAAAGACTTAAGCACGGTTCTGAAAAATGTCTAAATAATAAAATATTCAGCCAAAAAAAGCAATAATAGTCACCTATTCAAAATATTAAGTATTTAATACAAACTCAAAAATTTATATTCACCCGCATTTATTACATTAAGATATTCTGATTCAAAAAACAAACTAAAAAAGGCCGTACATAATTTTATAAAATAACAATTTAATGCAGAAAAAAAAAGCAAGTTCAGTGTATCCTCAATAACTATAATCCATTCAAAATTTATATAAACGTCTAATGTAAAGGCAGAATAAAGCTTAGTGGTAGCTAATTCCATAAACTATTATACATTAAAGTTAGTGCTATTGAAAATAGTTACAGTAAATAATATAACGCTTTTGCTTTGAAGCTTTTATTATTGGGTAGCTTTAGGAAATTAAGAAGTAATTGGTGGATCAAATTTAAATGTATAAGCTCATACGTGCTAATAATTAATATTAGTCTTTGCTACTGGAAAATAGAATAAGAGATAATTATTGGCCAAAAGTAATCAAGTTTCATTCGTAGAATCAAACTTATTGGATTGATATAAAAATCTACTAATGAATATTTTTTATAGATTTAAAAGGATTAAAAAAAAAATTTGGGCCCAAGATTGGTGATTTGATCAGTTTTCTAGATAGTAATTTAATAGAAAAGCTGATATTACCGACAACTTAAACCGCAAAATTCTCTAATTAGTGCTTCTTTTACTTACCAAGAAAATTTTTCGTATATTTTTCCTGATTGTAAGACAAAATTCATAAAGCCCTGAAATATACGATCGATCCAGGTAGTCAAATTCAATAATGCTCAGTTTGTCAAAGCTATTAATATCAAAGCAATCGTTTGCGAAAATTGCTCTTGCAGTAAGCCCAAAGACCATCCAAATTTCTACGTAAGAAATCATTTTATTTCACGCACTTATCTTGCTATAAATAACTCGCTTTTGCCTCAATATATTTTTCATTCAATTTCAAAATTCTTTATTAATTTAATAAATATATATTCAGATTCGCCACTCTAAACAAGGAGAAAGCAACTCTTGATGAAGCCAAATCTGAAGAAAGTACCCCAATAGTCAAACGAAAGGGAAAAATCGTTCCTACAATCAAACCAGGAGTATGGACCCCTGAATCTAAAAGAGTCGGCGTCATTGCAAAAAAAGTTGGTATGACATTTATGTGGGACGAATGGGGAATCAGAACCCCAGTTACTATATTACATGTTAGTACTTTTAAATCTACATATATATACACCCTTATGTCTTTACTGAGTTTACAAAATTTTCAGTTAAAAAAAAATAACATTTTTTAAAATTGATTTTAAATCTTAACGCCCCAACAATAACGCTTTATCCCCATTCATTTTTAGCTCGAAGGTGTTCAAGTCGTTAGCGTCGTCAAGACATCAAACGATAACTATCCAAGATTACAAATTGGTGCTGGATACCCAAAGACTGGCCAAATTAACAAACCACTTAGTTTCCACTTTAAAAAACACCAAGTAGCTGCCAGGACTACTCTATCTGAATTCCCTGTCACTCCTGATGCCGTTTTGCCTCCAGGTTAGTTTTATTTATTAATTTTCAGAATATATCCAGCTTTTCTCTCACATACCTTTCCAAATATTCCTTTTGCTAAAAAAAAAAAAAAATACAACAATAATATGTTTATTATTCGATTTTATCCTTACTCGAAAATATTTCAATCTTTTTATTAAATTGTATCTTTTTTGTCAAAAATTTTCCATTGTTCTTACATGCTTGCTTTAAAATAGGCACTAAAATAAACGTCTCTCATTTCGTTCCTGGTCAGCTTGTAGATGTTACCGGAGTCAGGTACATTTTCATACATCTCTCACTTTTTTACCTATTTACTTTCTATTAGATCGACAATTTTTGTAATATAGATAATTAATCTAACTACTATTTATTGCTTTGATTTAGTAAAGGAAAAGGCTTTGCTGGTGTAATGAAAAAATGGGGTTTTGCTGGTGGTAGAGCATCCCATGGTGCATCGCTTTCGCACAGAACAGCAGGTTCAACAGGTCAAAATCAAGACCCAGGCCGTGTCTTCCCTGGAAAAAAGATGGCGGGTAAAATGGGTAACGACAACATCACTGTCATGGAACTCAAAGTTATGAAAATCGACACTGCCTTGAACGTTCTCTATGTCAAAGGTTCCGTCCCTGGAAACAAAGGCGGTATCGTTAAAGTTAGAGACGCCATTAAAAAGAATAAAGTGCCCAAATTCCCCGCTGGAGTTAGCGTGCCTTTCCCAACTTACGTCCTCGTAGATGGTGAACCCGCTTTACCTCGTGAAATGATTGCCCGCGTTAGCGAAAAAGATCCACTCTTACTAAAACAATAACTCTTGAATATTATCTAAAGCCTTAAATCGATTTCCTTCCTACCTTTTTTACCTCCTTTTATTTTTCACTTAAAAATACATTTAATTTACTAAAACTCACTTATCGACCCTAAAGCTGGAAACTAATTATGAGCTATATACAAAAAACATGAATACAATTTTTTATTTTAGTATTGAAATATTTGGTTATAAATATATACCGGATAGATAAATCTTTTATTGAAATAACAAATAATTGAAGACGCTAAAAATTTATTTGTGAATCTTGGTTTAAACCATTTATTTAGATTCGGCCTCTTTTTGGCTTCCACCATACTTGCTGCGCCATTTTTCAGCCATGCCTTCATCAATAGTTGTGAACAAGTGTGCTGGTTTTCCAATAACGTGCCCAGGTAACAAATCCATTCCGAATGTATCTGGAATCAATCTCGTTGGTGCATTCAACTGCTCGCATATCGAATCGCAAACAACTGGCATATATGGAGAGAATAGAGATGACAGCAAGTAAATCAAATTTACAGCAACATAAATTACTGTGTCGCATTCAGCTCTACTGTTAGTGAACAGGGAGTTGTCGAATTTAGATTCTTGCAAATACTGATTACCACGTGCAGATATTTCCATTGCTGTACGAAGTGCGGCTCTAATGTGAACGGATGATAGGAATGAGTTATATTTTTCCAACAATTTATTAACGTCAGAAATCATTGAGTGGCTGCTAGATCCTTCTGCAGATAAGATTTCTTGGCTTGGAGTTGGCAAGATTCCAGCATACTTGGAGCTAGCATCAACGAATCTTAAAATGCGGTTACAAAAGTTGCCCATATTAGCTAGCAGTTCGTTGTTATTCCTAGAAATAAATTCATTCCAGGTAAATTGAGTGTCTGAAGACTCAGGTCTGTTTGAGAGCAAAAAGTATCTCCAAATATCTGGAGCAACTCCAGTTTCCTCAGCGCTATTTCCAAACACTCCAACTCCTCTTGATTTTGAAAATTTACCAGATTCATAGTTTAGATACTCCGTGGTAGAGATGTGGTGAAGCATAGTTGAACTATCTCCTGTAGCAATTTGAGTTGATGGGAATACTACGGTATGGAATGGAACGTTATCTTTACCCATAAACTGGTAAAGTTGTACATTCTCAGGATTTTTCCACCATTCTTCCCACTTATCAGTATAGTTTGCTGTGAGGGAGATATAACCAATACAGGCATCAAACCAGACATAGAATACCTTTTCTTCAAACCCAGGTAGAGGAACCGGTACACCCCACTTAAGATCACGAGTAATACATCTAGGCTTAAGGCCTTCATTTAACCATGATCGTGTTATAGTTAAACCATTTGATGACCAGACTCCCTTTTCAGATGATTTTTTAACAAAGTCTTCACATTTGGGCTGAAGAGCTTCCAAGTCCAAGAATAGATGTGTTGACTCTCTTACAATTGGTGTATTACCATCAAGCTTACAACGTGGTGAAATTAATTCGATAGCATTGATAAGTTGTCCACATTTATCGCACTGATCACCTCTGGCACCATCATATCCACACTTTGGACATGTACCTTCAACAAAGCGATCAGCCAAGAATCTTTTACACATTTCACAATAAAGTTGAACCATAGACTCAGTTTTTGTGTATCCGTTATTGTGGCACTTGATAAACATATCCTGAACGATTTCAGTTTGTAGAGGCGTAGTTGTTCTTCCAAAGAAATCAAAAGAGATGTTAAACCACTTATAAACATCTGAATGGATTTTGTGATATTTATCGCATAAATCTTGGCAAGACATGTTCTCTTCAATTGCTTTGGTTTCAGTAGCAGTACCATATTCGTCTGTACCACAGACGTAAAGCGTGTTTATACCTCTACTACGGCAGTATCTAGCATATACATCAGCGGATAGTACAGAGCCAATTATATTTCCAAGATGGGGAATGTTATTAACATATGGCAGTGCAGAGGTTATGAGGATGTTTCTTTCACCATTCTTGACGTTGACTTTGATGCTTGGATCATAGTTAAACTCGATATCTTTGTTAAAGATTCTGTTTTTCAAGGTAGGAGTGGGTCTAGCTAAAAGTTTTTTAGTCTATGTATAGATAAATATATGTTGATTAGTAATTAAAGGTGAGATGTGAAAATTAATGCAAAAGAAAATAAAAATACATTGTTTTCATAAATTTCAATAGCCTTTGAGAAATTTGGTAAGCTCGAAATTCCTTGGAACCAGTCTTGGAATAAGGGAAATTGAGCTTTAGAATCGTTATCGAGATTTGAAAAAGTGTCGTAGACAGATGAAAATATAGCGATAGATGCTGGATTGCTTATTTTACCAATTTTTCTCAATGTAACTTCATTATTGAGCAGAGAAATGAGTTTTAATCTGTCTTCGCCTTTAGTTTCTAGAACGCTAGTAATAGATTTCTCTTCCCACTCGAGCAAGGATTCAAGTTCAAATCTCTTAGAAGGGTTTAAGGCACCAAAATTGAAAGCGAATCTATAAATAAGTATATGTATTTTTTATGGCTTATGAGCATTAAAACGTTTTCATAGAAAATTAATCAAAGAAAGAAAGGATAGAAAACCTTATAACAGAGTTTGGCTCATAAAGTTTACTTCCGGATGGTAGGACTAGCCAAAAGGGAAATTTGGACTTGACTTCAGAATTTTTGGAAATGTTAAATTCTAGGTCGTTTAGCGAAAAAGCCAACGCAATCTTCAAGATAGCAATCGCAGGAAGAGAACCAGTTGCAGGTTCTGATGAGTTAATAACAAGAGTGATGCTGCCTATATTTTGGGTACTCATTTTTGAATGTGGCGTTGCTTATAAAGAACAAAGACTGATTTGATACGGTGAGTTGACAGTTAAAGCCTGCTAGTTCAAATTATTACAAAGAAATGAGCTTTGTTTTTTTTTATTTCTTGTTATTTATTTTCGTGAATAATTTTTTTGCTAAAGCCTAATCTAAACCCTTTGTAAATATTAAAATTATATACAATAAATTTATATGGTTGGCTAGACATTTGGTTATTTGTCCAATAATATTGGTGTGTTGCATTTGCATCACTCTATTTGACATAAGATCGATTGAAATTTAAATCATCATCTCATTACATCAATATATTGGGTCCATATGGTAAGAAATTTGTGATTAATTTGATTGGCCAATGCTCTAATTTTAGGTGGAGATACTACAGAGTAAAACTGCTATAAGCTTAAAGTGAAAATATTATATAATAAAAGTGTTTTTTGCAAAAATAATAATTTAAAAATAAAATAATGAAACAATAATAATATAAAAATAAAAAGCTAAAAAGTGATTTTTACACTATGGCTAAAAGAAATGCTCGATGTGAGTGGTTTTTTCTCAAAAGTGATGAATAGCCAAAAAATCTCCTTATTCTACACAGTCTTTAAAAGGATTCATAGTTTCTATGTCACCCTTTCATATGTCGGAATACGCATTTTCATTACTTTAATAAGTGCTGTTCTTAAGTGCTAAATGATAACTAATTAATTTTATATTATTTTGTCAGCGATGTTGAAGGAAGTGTCATAGCAACTATAATATAGGATAAATTTAAGAGATTTTCAACTTTATTATCTTTATATATTTAAAGATCACATTTTTCTAATAATCGGAATTTAATCATTTTATAAACCCTTTATTTCTTTTTCACCAATATCTTTTACTGTGCACAAACAAATTTAAAAGCTAAGTCCTATATAAAAAGCTATACATTTCTTTGAAAATAGGAGATATACAAAAGCGAATATTTTAGTTTTAGATTAACGATAATAACTTAATATAGGTGGGGAGGAGTTGATGCTATTTTGCTAATTTTATCAATATTAAAGGTGGGAAATATATTATTTGGTTTATTATCTCTAATGGATATTTGAATATAAGTAAATAAATTCAAGGCAAAGATATTTTCAAAAAAATCTATTATTTCATATAGAAAAATTATAGACTAATAATTAATTTTAGGAATATTTCAAATAGCAAGTATAGTAAAAGGTAAAATAAAAAATCTAGATGTGTTTTTTAGCGTCGCTATTGAAAACGTATTGAACAAACTCTGCCATTAGCTGGTCTTGTATTTGTATACTCTTTTTTATGTTGACGACTTCTTCGTTCATTTGCTGATAGTAGGTGGATAGCTGGTTCAAGTACTTGGAGACTTGGGTATTAGCTTTTGTTAGTAACTGAACTTGATTTTGTAAATCTTCTGTTGTTGAGTAAAACTCTGTTTCTGAAATTCCAGAAGGACTTGCTCCTCCATTCATGTTCATCGGCATGAGGTGAAGTCCATTACCGCGCGACTTGAGAGGTGGCTTTCTCTTGATTCTATCAAGCAGATCGTGTCTATTGTGCCTAAAGTATGGATGTTTGAACTCCCATATATTTTCACCATATCTCTTCTTCTCCTCTGTACTCTTCATTTTATGAAAATCATATTTGTTTAGCTGTCTAACAAAACTAGCAAAATTGTTGTGCTTGAAATGTTGAGGAAGAACATGCTTACTAAGCTCGCTTTGATCTCGGACAATAAATGAATCCCCTAAATCGCTCCAGAATATTATTTTGTGGTATGAATCGTCTTCAAGGATTCTGAATTTTTTTTATTTAATCAAAAACATAATATAATAATTAATATTTAGTAAAGAGAAATATATATAGAAATTATTAGATTTAAACTGTTTTAAGTAATGTCTGAATGTATGATAGTATTGTAGTTGCAAACCTAAAAAGCTTTTTAACAAAATCAGGAACAGAATTAGCTAATCCAAGGGAATCAATTTTTTCTATAGAGTTTGAATTATTTCCCATTAATATCTCACTATTCATAATTTCTGTCATCTTGACCCAATCTTTTATATTTCCAGTTTTTGTAATCTAGCTTGTATTATATTACTTATAATCCCTAAATTAATACGGAATTATGTATAATTTCTTTTTTTCGACGAATTAATTTATTCTAATATTGGAGGGTTTCCTTTTCCTTGAATATCCAGTGTATTGTATTATATACTAGTTATACTAAAGAGATAAATTACAGAAGTTGCCATTTTTTATTTTATGTTCCGAAGAACCTATCTTATATATAATTATTATGCACTAGTTCAAGGGATCTAGTGCCTATAAGACTTGTCTTTTTGGATTATAAGAATGTTTGTTAAATTTAGTGCCTATCTATTACTTTTCTTCTATGATATTTTAATGAGGTATTTTAATAAAATAAAAAAAAGCAATTCACTTCTAAGCTACCATGCTTTTACTAGCGATCACTTACCAATATTTAAAATATAAAAGTTAATAGCCTATAAATGAATTATAAATATACCACATCACATAATAATACTTCATTAGCAAGGTCCACCATTGAATATATTCTCCTCCAATTTTTTTTACCACGTTGCAAAATATACCCATGTTGATAAGAGTAATTCAATGCTTGGGTAAATTCATCCTAAATAATTAAATTCTAATTAAATTATTATAGCCAATAATAGAGGTGTATAATTTTGAAATTACTATAAATTGAGTCGAAATAGAATTTTCCTTTATACTGAGTATTACCATGAGATCATTTGAGTTTCTTCATCCCTCATGTTAAAACGAAAATTACATACTCTTAAAAAAAACCAATGATAAATCTTTTTAAATAGCGTATAAGTTAATACACAATTATTTTGATTGCTAGTAAATATAACCAATGGTGTTTAATAATTGATAAAAGTGTTTATTTTAAGCATTATACAGCAAAAACTAAGCTACATCTCTTCTTTCCATAATATAAAAAAGTAGATAAATTAAAAAAAATAAGCCAAAGCTTATAACTCCACAATTTTTATCGAATCAAAATAAATTTACTAATGATTAGTATCATAAAAAGTATCTACTTGGTTATCTAAGCGTTTTACATGCTAATTCAAAATAATTTCAATAAAAACTCTTTATTCGTATAGAGCCCCCACACTAAAAATTAAAATAATCAAATCCACAAAAATAATTTAAAAAAAACTTACCAATAACATCAATTAGATCATTAACGACATTTTAAAAAAAATTAGTTTTTCAAACATGAGAGCTCGTATAATACACTTTTAGCATGTAATCAAACAACAAAATTGGAGGTTAAAAATGACCATAAAAAAAGTATAAAGTCGTGGTATTTTATATAGGATATTAAAACAGCGATTTGTAAGTGTTTATGGTGGTGGTGGTGGTAATGGCGGGGGAATAATTTCTCATTTATATTGATACCAATCGAAAATATTGGAAAGCAAAAGCATGGGAGAATATAAAAATAGAATTATTTCGAATAGAAATTTTTTAGGATTTTAAACTCATGGTTGGAGATTGAAATTGTAAGTATTAACTATTTAGAAAAAAAAAAACTAATGACTGTGTGTATTAATAATTTTAAATCACTTTAAAAACTTTAATATTATTTCCCAGGCGATGATAAAGCGTATACTCTTGTTAAGTATATTACAGTACAATACCCAACTACTCCTCCCCTCCAAAAAATAAAAGTAGCATTTAAACTAAGCGGGGTGAATATAAAGTAAGCACACTCTTCTAACTTATATTTACGCTTATACAACTCAAGATGATTTTTACATGCTAAAATGCGATATGGAAATACCTTATTTTTTTTTAGGTTTCTTACTATTTACGCATGATTTTTTCAACATTGTTTAAATTTTAATATTTGCTTTTAAAGTGTATTGGCTATTTAATTTTTATATATATTTATTCACATCCAAGTCCCACAGTTTCAAAATTGTATTTTTGTTTAAATTTTTTTAAATCAATTCAAAGTTTCTTGCGTATTTAAAATTTTTTTAATATATGTTTTGGTTCAAATTATAAATGATAGTTAGTCTTAAATTATACTATAGATAATTTAACCTTGAACACCTCTTTTTTTTAAAAAATAAAAATAAAAAATATTCTAACAAAATTATAATTTTATATTTTTATTTTGAGGTTTTAATTTTAAAATATAAGGTTAAAATATTAAATTAATTCATAGAGTAGCTGTTATTTTTATTCATATAATATTCTGCATAATTTCTCTATTTTTTTAGCACCAATCTCGCTACTTTTAAAATTATCAATTATTAAAGTGTTTTCGTTTTAAACACAAAATTATTCAACAAAGCTACAGTTAAAACCTCTAAAGTGGCAACAATTAAGGTGGAAACTATCTAAGAACGCAACTTTAATAGTTTAAAACAAAAAAAAACATTGATTTATTGTTTGAAGTATACACCATTTTTATTAAGGCGATTTTATAGGCTGATTAAATTAGATAAGCAAGTTTTAGTAAATTTTATTTGTGAGTAGGCTATTTAATTTGCAAATAATCTGGCATATTATCAATTGCACTCTGAGAAGGCAATTCGCAGTTATGTTTGTAAATGGCTGTAAAATGAGCCAAAGTATAACTTCTAAGATTGCATTCAAAACATCTTTTTGACGAATTAACTTTTACTTTGTTTTTTTAAAAAAAAATAAACAAATCAAATTATTATATTTAGAATTCTAGATTTTAGGTTTTTTTTTTGTTAATTTGTAGCTAGTTCCTTGCTAGTTATTTTTTTCATTAAAAAACCTCTCAGATGGCAAATTGCCATCTGAGAGGACATTTGAACCAAAGTGGGGCAAAATACCTGTTGCTAACTCAGAGGTTTTACTGTATATAAAACAAAAAAGCTTCAATTATATCAAATTATTTTTTGTTTGAAATCCAAAATCAAATAGAAAAATTTTATAATTTTTATTATAGTGCCAACACGATAAAAATTACAAAGATATTCGTTAACTAAAATCAAAAAAGATTCTAATTTGTATAATTAATTAAGAAACTTATTAAGTTTAAATCCGAAAATGAATAAGAAAAGGATACTTTCTCAAAGTAAAAAAAAGTATTATACGTCCTGATGTACCATAATTAGACTTAGAATATAGTTTAATTAGCTTAAAGATACAGTTGAATTATCTTATGTTTTTCAAATAAATTGGAAAAAGTGTAGGTAAATTTAACATTTTACTTCAAATATTAAAATCCCTACGCAAGTTGCTCGCTAAGAGTTTTAATGATCATCTTATTTTTTAATGATTTGTAGTTTAGAAATTATTTATAATAGTTTTTTTTTTTATTATTTGGCTAATAAATATTTTTTATTTTAAATTTCTTTTTTAATAATAAAGTAAAAATTTGCTTGTAATAATAGCAGTGATAAAATTTAGTATGGATTTGAGAAGCCTGAATCGTATAAATCATCAATCAAATTAACTGCAATGTTCCTAACTTTTATAGCAGTGCCCAAATCGTATCCATGCATTTTTAACCACATGGCATCTGGTTCATTAGGGTAGGGCATTTTAGTTACTGTGGAATTGGACCCACTGCTGTTTGAGCTTAACATATTTTTGCTAAGTGTAGAGTTTGACGATTGGTTTTTATCGGAAAATAAGGGGAAATATTTTTTTAGGATGGAAGGTTTTAGATTCCTCAAACCAGCTTCGACCTTATTATCTACCAAGTGACCTGGTTCTGATTTTAAGTTTTTGTTAAATGACATACCATCATACTGATAGCACATTTGGCCGTATCCTAGCTGCATAACTGATGCAACATCGGTATTATAGCCTACGAGATTATCTCTAAGAGATACTACCTGGCCAGATGGAGATCGGCCATTATAACTAAACATGTTGTTTGGGTTCATTGTTTGCCATCTCCACCATACTCTGTCAATATAAGCATGGTGTAAATAGAACATAATATCGCTTGGCGATTCTTGACTTGACATAGTTCCACCAAGACCAATGTGGACAGATCCATGTTGAGAGTATTCTATTTCCGACCTAAAGGAGTCAAGGTTATTATTTCTTTGAATTAAGGATTCGACATAAGCTGGGTTATACCACGATTGAATTCTGTTTCCGCCATTATAAGCTCTATTTAAGCATTTAGGGGAAGGATAATTAAGGCTCCATCCAGCTTGCATTCCACTAGCTACGCAATTTCCTGGGCCAACTCCATTTCCTCCGAAATATTTATCTGTAAATATTATACTCGACGCAGGGTCAACAAAGTCTTCGGGCGAATTATAATACGGTATTGCAAAGTTGCTATTATAATTTCTTGCCAACCTCTCAAATTCATAAATAAAGTATCTATGCCATGGTAAAAACACAGGTCCTCCATGGATTGCGTCAAAATTTTCGGTGTGAACTCTAGCAAACCATGAGAACCAACCATTATCACGCATGTAATTAACTGTGTCTCTGAGGCCATTAAGTTCGCTGTCTGAATAAGACTTGATATCTCTTCTAGTAATAATATTACCACATCTAGGTAGGTTCCCCTGCATCTGATTTCCTTGGTCAAACTGTGATCTGACACTTAAAGAAAATAATACTGAGCTGAGTAAAATTGATATTTTCATTTTATTTAGTGAATTAAAACTATTTCCCAAAAAAAAAAATGAGACCTATTTGATATTTTATCAATATAGTTTATTATTATGTAGTTTGCTTTTTTTTTTTTCAAATTATATGTAATTCGAAAAAAATAGATTATTTAAATGCTAATAATTATCGAAATGATTATAATGATTCAAATTTGCTACAATCTTTTATATTTATATAAAAAAAAACATAATTATTTCATTTTGTAAAATAGTAATAATAATACTTGTAATAAGTATGACATTTAATTGAAACGAAGCTAAAGTAGCTTATAGAGTAATAACTGGAATGTAAGCAAAATAAACTAGATCATTCATTTCAACCTCGTTATATAGGGTTTTAAGTTTAATAATCTATAAGATCTTGTGTTCATTTAATTTTTTTAGCCATTTAATTATCTATACTAATACTGTACAATTTTAAAAAAAGAGGTTGATATCCACACAAGACTATCATTTTATTTACTTTAACCATTTAATTGGCTAATATACATTGATTTATATTTTAGCTTTTTAGTAAGTTGTCATTTGCACAATTTTCTAAATAAAAGTTATTAGAAAAATCAGCTAAGCTATTAATGCTCAAAATGCCTTTTTTTTCAGTATGTACATTAAAATTATTCAATAAAAATTAATTATATATATTATACGCCACTTGAAAAAGCTTACTACACGCTCAAGTGATTTTATTAAGGCTATGGGAAAATTTATCATCCCAATAATTTTGGTCAAAGTAGTATTGCCAAATTGAAAATTAGATGGCTTTCCATATTTTATTTGAATACCAAAATGGCTTTAATTATTCCGAGTATACACGTATATTATCAGGCTGGATATTTTGGACAGTTAATAAATAGAGAAACAAGCTGAACTCCGGAAATCAATATTAAATTTAACTAGAGCTATTAGACCTATAAACTTTTTAACTAATTATATAATTATACTCATACACTTGATAATTTTGATATTGATCAAAATCTTTCAATTTAAAAGTAGTATAAGTGATTGAATTTATAGCTTTGCATTAGTATATTAGTCATATTGTTTATATACTATGACTTTCAGACTGTGCTTCGATATTTTGAATAATTAAAAAGTATTTTTGTTGAGTGTAAAAATCAATAAATAAATTGGATAAATCATACCATTAAGTATATAAGTAGCTATAACATAATATAAGCTATTATGCGTTAATTTCTTTTATTTTTTTTGCTAATCCTTTGTCTATTTAATCATACGGTTATAGTATAGAAAATTTACATTGCGGATCTAAAAATTTTTTTGGAACTGATCTTTTTACATGACATATAAAAAAATGATATGGTTTTTTACATAGAGTATATTAGCTGTTAAGCGGTATAAAATAGGTCGAATCAAATAAGTAATAAAGTATAACTTTGATAAAAGTAGCGCGATTATTATACACTGCATAAAATATAAATTATTTTGCCATTATTATATAATTTATCTAAAAGTGTTAAAAATGAAATATGAGCATTACTTTAACTCTAGACTTATTAAAAATTTGATCTTATGTTATAGCAAAAAGTATCTTTGTTAAATATGCTTCGTATTAATATAAATCGCATTTTTGCCATATTTTTAACGTAAAGCATATCGATATTCAATACAAAAATTACATATCTGATATAAAACAATAATAAAAAACTTATAATGGTGT
>LSSN01003877.1:0-13046 GCA_001970855.1 Smittium culicis | reverse complement strand
CCCCAATCCAACTATAAAGTTTTACCTCATTATTTGATTTGAGGATTAAGAATTTTTTCCTCAATCCAAGGTTTTTTTTATTATTAGCCAATGAGTTCCTACTCCAGGAACTCATTGAATTCCTTATCTTGAATAATTTTATTTTATAATTTTTATTATTACATAGAGGCCGGATTATTCCCTCCCAGGGGAATTATCCTTGTCTTTATTTTCTTCTATGAATTTATAGTTATATTATTATATTTACAATAAAGATCAACAACCCCCAATAAACTCAACAAAATAACAATTAAGCAAGATGAACAATAAGACGATAATCTCCAATGAAGAATTACTAACGGCGATTTAAACGACTGCCAGCATCAAACACGTGGATAGCTGAGCTGATCAAACTGCCAACCAAGGCAAAGAAATCCACCTGGGTGACTGGATGCTCTTGGTGGATCAAGAGATACTGTCTGACTAATGCTGTTGGTCAAACAGTGATCTCATTGACCAGCATAAAAAACAAAAACTATAAATAAAAAAGTTAAATTCTGGGCTATAAGCCGTAACATAAACATAAAATTTGAATTAACCTCCAGGCAGCATACCCAGACTAGATAAAGGGACTCAATTATGTGGGTAGAATGTGGATGGGAAGCTTCTGGACTACCCAGCGCCTGGAAAACGCCAAAATAATCAACGAAAAATATAAAATATTTTGCCCCTGCTGCAAACTTTGGACTTCTGAGACAACTAATCGTATAATACTCGATTGTGCTATGTAGCACAAACGCCTGTATAAAACGATCGGCCGATACAATCATTCTCGATCCATGATAAAAATAATTTTTCGTTTTCTAATTCTAATGAAACCCGGTTGAGGCTGTTGGGGAACTCATTGGGGGGGTTAAAAAAACTTTAAGCCAGCTCCACGCTGGCGCCGCCGAAAAAATTATTGAGCTGGAAACAGCGAAATTTTTGGACGGCATTCGTGTTGCCAGATCGCTTATACCAGAAAGTATAAGTGATTTTCCGGCCCCCTTGAACCAATGCCCAGTGGGTATGGGACTGCTAGAGCGGCGGAGAGGAGTCTGGTGAAAACTTTTTTGATAAAATTTTTATAAATTTTAAATATTTTTTATTTATGCTGAAATAAGTGTTCCTGAAGGAAAAAACGAATATCGGATACATTTATCTACCATAAAAACCATTTCCTAAACATTTTCTCCTGGTTTTTTAGGCTAAAGTACAAAATTATGCATTAAATGGCTAATTTATATCAAAATAGTTCTAGGTTCTATAATGACCTATGAATTAAGCTGGTTCTAGCACTAAAGTGCTATCAAAGTTGGCGAATTGGTCGGTAATCTTACTTTTATATATTAAATTTAGAGAAAATATTGCCTTTAACTAAAATAATCTAGTTTAGAATATTTTCACATCATAATAACTTTTTATCCGATAGATAAGCTCCAATAAAAAATTTAACAGTTTTCTTACCTTTTACCCGTTTAAAAATACATATTGGTATATTTTTAGTATACTATTGAATAAAAAATAATTTTATAACTATACTTTGAAATTTTACCAAAAAATCGTTTGGAAATGATAAAATTTAACCATTTCCCGAGCGGCAAACTAATTTTGACCCACATATGTATCCAATAGTGTTCAATAAAAATAACTTAATTCCGAGGTTTTAAGAAATATTGGTCATTGAATAATAACAGCAAACTATTGACTTTCTTATAAATCATAAACGAATCTTAAAATATAATTTTTTAAAGAGTGTTGGATGGGAAAGGGTAAATTAATAAAATATCGAATAAAAATAAATTTATTAATAGGTTTAATATTTAATCGTTTCACAGGTGGTAGACTATTTTTGTTCTACCAAATTTAGCCAACTAATCTCAATTATAACACTTTAATTCCGAGGAATAAAGAGATATTTATATATTATTAAATAACACTAAATTATACATCAGCTTATAAATCATAAGTGAATGGTAAAATAGATTGTTATTTTAAAATTAGCCGAGCTCTTTAGAACGAAGATCGATTTATATTATGAGAGGAGACGAGTAACATTAATTATCATCTCATTGGATAAAACTAAACCGAAATTTAAAAAACTATAAAAATTTTTATAGTATGTAATGTAAAGTACAAGTTTGTGATATCCTTATCATCTTTCAGCAAAGGTAAAATGGGTACGGTTAGCGGGGCTTAATATGTATCCTCTCCTCGTATAATATAATATAATCTTCACTCTAAAGAGCTCTATAAATTTTAAAATTATACTTCAGAATGGAGGCATGTTAAGTTATTTCAAATTTAAAATCGACTCATTCAAGCTATTCGAATAATTTCTTGTGAGTCGATAGTATGTATCTAAGATGGTATAGTTCAACCAAAATTCATGAGAAGCTATATAATCAGTCGTTATCCCAGATTTTACCACTAATATAGCGCCTATTTCTCCCCCCTTGGGAATTGATGCTTTAGGGTCGAATATTATTATATCAGAAATAGATTGTATATATCTTGTGATACTATACACTGATAGAGGCTTGGAGGCATCACTAAGATACCTTATAAGCCTATGTGCTACTAAATTGCTATTGTTAATGTGTGTGAGTTGGTCAGAGATTGAATGTCACCTTTTCCTTGTAGACAATGTACGCATTTACTCAGCATAGTATTATATCCAAGCAGGGGTTGATCTGGAATGGCTTTTCAACTCGGAGATCATCCCTTTTTTCTTTAGGAGCTACTACTACAAGTTTTAGCGCCTCTTGTTCTATGCGGCTACTATGGTAATCAATCCTATGGATGTCGCTTACGCGGAGGATTCATGTTACTGATAGCAGTCAGCAAAGTTTGGCAGATATCTGATTAACAGTGAAGTACGAGTTTTGATCCCATCCTCGAATAAATTCTATAACTGGATATATATCCATAGTATAATGATTAAAGATATAATGGAAGTATCATATAATGCCTTGATAAAATCGGAAAATATTGAATGAGTGGATATCTCGGCTGGAATATCTGAAAGTTGAAGGATCGCTGATTTTTATGCTTATATCGAGCCTAATTTCAATTTATCTACAGTTCATATTTCCGCGAGGTAGTTGATTACTTGAGGAGCGGGAATGGGAGTTAATATCTACTTGATATCCGCCATTCTAAAAATCGCTGCTGGATAGAACTGTACCTTGATGCACGGCAAACACGTCGATTTCTGAAAAACAATAAAGTAAATATGATAAGCGCCGAGATCTTACTTTTGGAGGAAACGCTGCAGATTTTTCAGGAAGCCATGCTCCAGTACTTATTTGTTGAGACTGGCGACTTTCAGATTTTCAGTTCTGAAACGACGGTTTTTTCTCAAAGAAGCAGTGGCTGTGAGAATGATAGATCCATAAGGTTTGGGAAACAGATTTCGTATTTGCACATTGGAATCAAAAGTTTCATTGTGACTCGCTTGCGGTGGACCTTCTTAACTATGTGAGATATCAGATTCCGCGGAGGGTAGCTGTATGTATTTTTGAATCTGGACAATCGTTGATTCAGCGCATTCTGTCGTAGTGCTATGTTTTCTGGTAACCATCTGTAGTACCGTTCCGGTTTCCTGTTCTGAGAAAATCCAAGCAGGTTGAGATCGTGGGGTCCATGGTGTGAATTTAGAGCTAAGAATGACACCTGTGGTAGATACAATTTGGATTGAGCTTCCAGTCTTCTGGGGTCATCCTTAGGGATTAGTACAGACGGTAAATATGTCACTTGAGGGCGAGTTTTGGTATTGTGGAATTGAGAATATATTTTTTCTCTTAATTTCAATATTTTCAGAGAGTTTTTTCCCCCGAATTTCTTGAAAAATGAGAGTTTATTTACGTTTTCTGAGTAGACTTACACTGATAGTCCCGTCACACTTTTGAACCTCGGTGCATAAAACAAAGTCAATGGTTTCTTTGTGATGATATGTAGTTTCAACACTTCGGGGCTCCATATACCCGAGTAAGTACGGTGTCCTACTGCTATTCCCCAAGCTGAGAATATGTATTCGGTAAAAATCTTCAGCTTTGGCGTCTCGGCAAATAACTAGTTGCTGTTACACAACGTTAACTGGTTTTTCGAGAAGGATAGATTCTGGATTTCCGGTTTAGTCAGCGTCACTATCGATGTATATGAGTTCGATATGTAGTGATCTCTATTCTTGAGCTCTAATATGCAGCGTATTATGAGTCTCCCAGGGATCAGAGCGACAGACATCGACTTAGTCTTGCTGATGAAACTCGCCAGATATCTCAATTTCTTCTATCCAGCGTTGAGCTATCTGCTGGACTCGCATCGAAGATCCCAGATCTTGGTAGACGGAGCCTTGAAGGACATTTCACTGGTTTTTATTCCATTCCAAGGTGTGTAATCGACTAAGACGTAGTAAATTACTATTCGGAATAGAAATTGAATCTAATCTCGGAGAGCTGGAGTAGATTAAGCGCTTTTTTTTTTTTTGGCTCATGTATTAGGTATTCCGAGGACGAATTCCTTTCAACCTGTTCTATTCTAGAAATTTGCTAAGGATCTTCGTGAAGAGCAAAGGACTCAGATATAGCTAGAATGGTATGAAGCGGAACTAGAAGTAGCTGCCGTTAAAACTAAATCAGAGGTACTTCACTGCTTGTAGATCAAGATGTGCATGAAAGCATACTGGAGGTATATTGATGTCGGGAAATACTTTCAACTGGTCATTCTGCAGATTGAATTCAGTGTATCCACCTAGAAGTTTTGTTCTTCGACATGGAAATTTGGCTTCTAGAAGTCGAGGAAGGGTCCGAGGCCTCCAGTCTTCTTCGGTATCGTGAAAATTTGATTTTATAATTCTATACTGTTCAGCTTTATCTCCTCGATTGCTCACTTGGATATCAGGATTTTTTTTTTCTTAGAGAATTTATTAAATTAGTTTAAAAATATACAAAAAACTACTAAATATATATAGTTAAAAATATTCAAATAATAATCTTTTAACAAACCCTCCGCAGCCGCTCTAGCAGCTCCATACTCACTGGGCATTGTTTAAATGCTTGGATATCAAGAAAGCCACTTCTTTCACTAGAACCTCGCTATCCTCTAGTCTTAGCTTTCTTTTTAACTTACTTCGACAAAGTTATTCAGAGGCTATCTACTTGAAGGGGATTCTGAATACTCTCTCCACTATGTTTCAAACCAATCTACTGCCAATTTTTTTGTACTGTTCCGATCTGAAAATAGCTATAAGTCCACCAACAGGAGAGCATTTCTAGGTTTCTATTGTGGTACCTTTCCGTGGCCTCGACCTCTCCCGCGAAAATTTGACTTGCGGTAGAAGGTTTTTTGACTTGGACCGACTTTAGCGAAAGTTGCAGCACTAGTACTCTACGAAACAACAGTGCTGCGGTAGTTTAAATAATTTTTTATTGAGCTCTGTTGGCGCTTGAGAACGGTCTGAATATGTTTAAATTTTGCTGCTCGTTTTTTGACAATTAATGCGTCCAAAAACCTTGGTCAATCATCAGTTTATTATCTGGATCGACTATTTGGGTCAGTATTTCTTGCATTTCGAGTCCCTTATGGAGGTTATCAAACCTTTTCTGAGTTAGTATATCGGTTATTTCAGATATAGAGCTTTCATAGTGATTAAAAAAATAACCTCGGGATCCTCAGAGGTGTCTATTCCTGGAATTTCTGAATTCTTCAGTGTAAATAATAGTCAACCGTTATGTTTTGCTGAGACAGAGCTACCTGGATTCCGCAAATACGTTATCAGCATTATTAAACGCTTTTTATGCTGAGTCATTCAGTTATTGAAGAGTATAGTTGATTGAACTAATGTTGGGAAATATTGAATTGAAATCTTGAGTTCTTATCCTGTCAACGGTGCTTGGGAGAAGTCTTCTTCAATCGGTGGAAGCGCTTGAGAGAGCTCCGTATATACATTCAAGTCCATAATGAATATCTTTGTTGAAAAGTAAGGTTCTTCTGTAATTTTGTTGCTCTCACTTTCGCGTAGCACTTATTGTACCATTTCGGTTAATATCTTGATTTGGTCTTGGCTTGCGCAAGCTTGAGATTCAGTAACTTGTATCATATTTAAGTATTTTTGAAGCAAATAAAGTTTTGATTTTTCATAAGTATAAAAATCCAAATTTGAAATCTTTGTGCTGGTAGAGTACCTTTGCGAAAGAAATGATGATAAGGAAAACACTAACGTTTACTTTAAATTATATATTACAGAAATTTTTATAAATTCATTTTATTTTTATTGGTATGTAATTTTCGTTTTAGTTTTATACAATAAGATTACATCACTTTATTTGTGTCCTCTCTAAAGTATACTGAATTTTTTTGAGTCTGAGATGTTTTTAAATGAGTATGTATACAAAACATGACGTTATAATAACGATATTAAACTCGGATTATAAATTATAGTTGGTGAAAATCTTGCATAAAAATCAAACAATCTGTCTTTAATAAGAATTGTGATGTTTCAACATTACCTGGCTACCACTATTAAAACTTATGAAAAAATAGGCTTTTTAGTATTTTATTCTCTTCAAAAGTTTTTTTTAGAAATTTTAATAGCTTATCATTCTCTTTATTAAATACAAACCTTTTAGATTAGCCCGAATCATACATATTAAGCGTCTTTATTTATATTAACTAAATTATTATATCTATAGAATAGTAGTATTTCAGAAAATAAAAAAAAGTAATTAAAAACTCTATAAATAGTATAATAAACAACACTGAAGAAATGAAATGGTATAAAATTGCTGAAATTGCAAAAATTTCAGGATCTTCAGAGAATTATTCTTCATTCATAGGTGCAAAAAGACGCGTGGTTTTGGGAAAATTCAACAAAATTTAACACGGATCAACTGAAAAATGGATTCATCAGCAGTAACGTCAAGAATTCAATTATGATATGGTTCGAATTTATTATCGCTGAAGACGCCCAAGAATCAAAAAATTACGAATAATTAAGTGTTATTTTTAAAAAAATACTTTTCAAGCTCAGTATAAGCACTCAAATTAGAAAATCAGTTATTTAGAATTAACCAGGGAAAAAGATAAGTATCTGAATACTCGGTATAATTATATAACCTAGGTTTAAGATTGGAGTTAATTTTTTTATTATTATTTAAAGATTTTAATACATATAACACTAAAACTATTGATTTAGAAAAAAAATAATAGATAGACTGGTGTATACATAGGGAAAAAAAATAAACGACAAATTTTCCTTACAAATGAAATTTTGAATTAATACTGGTGTCAAGAATATTTTCTTTTAGTATTTTAGTAAATTTAGATTATTTAATAATGGCTTGATTGACTAAAAATTTCATTTTAAATCAAGTGTTATTCTAGAACTCATGATATAAAAATTTATTTGTTACACTAGAGATAATTTTAGAATTAAATAAAAAGGCCTTTAAACTTCAATTCAAAAGATACTAAAAAATCGCATAATTTTTAAAAATAATAATAAGTTCAATACCAAAATTTATACCATAATCAATGAATATCAGATTAGATATTGATAATAAAGTGCAAGTAGAGATAATTTTCTTCAAAATTATGTGACCTGATTTAAATACCATGGATACAGGTGTTGCGTTATAGGCTTAACTAATCTTTATTCAATTATTTTATATAAATGCGGATTTAAAACTTAAATAATTAATAATTTATCATTTATCATTTATCATATATCAAAATTTTTTGCGGAAAAATAAGGCTAAAAAATTAACTTTGTAGTAAATTTCCATTCTTAAAACTATATTCGTTGAAGATAAGAGTTTCAAATTAATTAGTTGCCCAAATATTTCGATAATAACTCATTTTATTTATAAAGACCGTTTTTTTTTGGAAATAAGAAAGAAAAAAATTTTTTTTTCTTCTTAGTATTCTTTTTTCTAAAATATAACTCAAAATTTAAATAAATAATTTTATAATTATACAAGTTAAAATAATATGACTAAATATTTTATCATTACGATATATATCGATACTAACAATTTATTCATTCTTTATTTATATCTAATCCTATAATAATAGAATTTTAATTGTTATGTATTACTAAGACGACACTGTTATAATAAATTTGTTTATGAAAAACATTATAAAACTAAAAATTAATTATGAATTTTTTTACATAACTTTATTTTTACTCAAATCTCACCTTATCTATATTTTAACCTACAATATTTTCCTCTAATTAGGCTTTTTCAAAATTTTTATTAAATTAAATTAAATTAAATTCCTATCTTTTTTATCTTTTACACCAGTAACATAAATTACTATTAAATAAAATCTAAAAAATTAAAAAAATTATAATCAAAACAATATTAAGTCTTTTACATCACACAAGTCGTATCAGATTCAAGAAAATTGCCAATATAGCGATTTAACCGATGCAGCCTTCAAAAATAATCATTAAGTAGTTAATATGATAACAGAACCCGAAATTTTTCAATTTACTCAAATTATGCACTAAGTAGCCATTTTTTATCATAAAATAGAACCATATATTAAATAGCACACTTGTTTTGTACTGTTTGTCTGATATTTACATTGCTTGAGAATGTTATAAGTTCCCACAATCTTTAAAACCCGGTTACCAACAGCAAATTTGACGTTTTTTTTAGCCCACTTTAAGTAATAATCAAATATTTACAATAGATGATTTATTTTTCACGTTTCGACTTATTCCATAAATTTTTATAACAAAATAATTAATCGATTGATACGCAAGTGAAAATTTACTAAGTAATAATTATTTAATAAATAATGTTCCTCCCGTATACATATATGTATCAGAATATAAAAGTTGAAACTTTCAATCAAAAAATTTCAACATAAAATCCTTTTAAAAAAATCTAACTAGATGTAGTTATAACTATATAAAACACCAGATAAAATAATTGGTTTCTTGATCATACAATAAGTACATTCTGATATTCATATTGGCTCACTGTTTCTAAAAATCACAATCTATCGATAAACTGATCTAATTTAAGTATAAGGTTTTAATATAATTACTTTTTAAAAAGAATTAATAAAATTACTTGTGATCGAAATTTTATCATTGTGGCACTAAATGATGATTTTGAAGGAGTTAATAATGATTCTGATAGCGGTGATAAAAATCATGCATCTGAAACTCAGTACCACTCCATAGAATGTAAAATGTGAATTTATACTAAGAAAAAATTGAAAAAACCATAAATATCAGAAATAATCGAATCAAGTATAGAAATTTTATATCATACTACTATTTATCAGATAAAAAATTATCAAACAGAACAAAAAAAAAAAAAGATGCAGAAAATGTAACAAAAATAAAGCTAACAATGAAGTACGATATTTAGATGATAATATCTAAAAAAGGAATTTCACCCAAACTTCCACAACGTCAAAAATATATATTACCATAGAAATCATAAAGGGTATGAAAAGACCAACGGAGTACTAAAAATTCACTATCTACGCCTGTAATCAACGACTTGAAGTCTTATATACAAGAAAAATTAAAAAATGAATCCATTAACTAAATTAATCGCCTGTTGGAGCGCCATTCATACATATAAAATAATAATAATAGACTCAGAATATGAGTAAATTACAGAAAAATAAAATAAATGACAGTTATAATATATAAACTACTAAGTGTCAATTAAATATTTGATAGACTCAGAAATGCACCGATATTCGCCAAAATGAACCTGATAAATGCTTAAAATTTATTATGAATATAATTATCTACGAATAAAAACATGATTCATAAGTTGATATGGATATTAACAATATAACGAAATTATATTCATCTTATCAAAAGTACAATCAAATTCCCAAAAAATTATAAAAACTCTTCAATGGATGTCATAAAATTACCATAATAGCTTACCTAGACGATATATTCATATATTTTGAAAAACAAAAAAGTCATGTGAAATGAGTAAAAGCAGTATTAAGCAGTATTAAGGATAAAATATAAAAATATAATCTTGTAAAATGCGAATTTAAAGTTACTAACTTAAAAACCACGTTTCATATGATATCTACAGACGTTATTATATCCAACCCAGAAAAATAACAAAATTTCACAAACTGGGATACACAGAAACCATTAAAAGACATACAATCATTATTAAGTTTATATAATTATTATTTTAGTTTTATTTTTATAATAAAAAGAAAGCCATCGCGATTATAAAATTGTTGAAAGTTTTATTACCGTTCAAATGTTGAATATATACAGAAAATTTAAATAATGAGCTAAAAAACAGGATAACCCTGAACCCAGTACTACTATACCAAAAAAATTACAATCCAGTTGTATTGGAATCAGGTGCTTCATATATTTTCATCGGGAAAATATTAGTTAATATATATGAAAAAAGCGATATTAGACCTTTATTTTATTTTTCCAAAAGCCACGGTCAGCAGAAATAGACTCTATATTTACGATAAGGATTGACTAGCGATAAAAATCGAGTTTAAAGAAGCGTATCATTATTCTTAAAAACTTATAAATCATCCACATTACCATGTGACCAAAAAACTTCACCTAATTCATTAAAATATAATTTTTGATTCGATGGAATTCCAGATGAAAACTAAATGTAATTCGATATAATTTTTTTAATAAAATACATCTGGAAACTAATATGGAAAACCAGATGCACTATTCAGACGCATTGGATATCAAGGGAATAGAAGGGTAAATACAGAAATCTATACATCTTGTGAATTCTTATTATACACTTGAAAGTACACTATATCTAATAATAAATTTCAAAATTTGTTTAGGAGAAAAGATAATAATTTAACTCTGAGAAAAATAAAAAATTTTAAAGAGTAAATAATATAATAAACTTGGAAATCGGAATAATAGTAAACGAAAAAATATACGTTTAAAAGGTATTTATAACAGAAATTCTGAAATTTTGATAAATTTTCTTATTCACTATGCGCTTTGGATATACTAATGCTTTATTTTTAAAACAAAGGGAGTTGTGGTTCCATAATAAACCAAACATTATTTTAAAAAAAACAAAAATTTCTGTGAAATGCATCAAAGAAAAATTTCTACATGGGAAAAATATTATAGCCTACTATTATATCTTGGAATTTCAAAATATACTTGGGAACCTACTAATTATATTTTATAACAGATTTTACAACATCTGTCAGCCACAAAAAATGCTAGCTATTATATACAGACTCACTAAAATTTCACATTTCACGAATTAAAAAAATCGCCAAACAGATCTCAAACCGCACAAAAACTTATCGAAATCGTTTTAAACATCAAGGATTACCTCATGAAATTATCTCAGATCGAGTGTCATAATAAAATAAAAAGTTCTAGAAACGTATACTCGAATTATTTAAGACAAGAATAAAATACAACTTTATTTCATCTATAGTTTTATGACCAAAAGAAATAAGCGAATAAAACAACAGAATAATACTTAAAGGCTTACATAAAATATCATGATAAGTAGTCAGATGTATTAAAATGACTGAATTCGTTTATAATAATACATACCAATCGATAATAATAGCTATATAGCTCAAGCATCTATACTGTTAAGATAATAATTTTAAAGCTATATTTTTACGAATGGTATAAATACAAGAAGAAAAATCACAAATGTAATCTATACTAAAATGAAAAATAATCTTAATGAAGAATCCAAAAACCAAAATAACCAAGAATTTATAAGCCTACTTACATCACTAAGCATAAATTTGTGCGACAAACTTCAGATTTTAAGAAATCCTATCAATTCGAATCGACGTAAATAAAATACGATTTTGAAAATAAAAGGGTCATTAAATATTACTAAAAATTATATCAAACTCAATAAAAACTATAAATATTAGTAGGTATCAAAAATTACCCTAATTTTCTTATTAGCTTACTATAACCTTAAAAATAAAGCGCAAGTAGTGATAAAAACCCTGAAAATTCACAATAAAATAAATAAATTTGAAGAATTTGAAGATAAAAAAATTCTAGGAAAAAATTGGTTTAATTATTATTTTATAAAGATTATGACTCATAAGAAAACTCTTGGAAATCTGCATAGTTTATCAAAGCTGATAATAAAATCAAAGAATTTCACAAAAAATGCGCAAATTGAACAGATGGATAGGGGTAAATCAAATCATTGATATTCAAAGAAAATAAAAATAATGCAAATATATATATGTATAATAAATAAAAGAATAAAAATTTATCAGAAAATTCGAGGTTTTAAATCAGTTAAATATATCTTTTTTTACAGATAAAAAAATTTCAAACGAAAGCGAAATGAAGAATCCGCAAATATAAATTTTGGATAAATTCAAATTTTAGTCGGAGGAGAAGGGAATGGCTTTAGTCCACATCTACCATAATGAGGGCTTCTCTATATATTCAGGGGTTTAACAATTAAATTTCAAAATCAGAATAAATAAATAAATAAATAGAAATGACTTGAAAAAATCTAATAAAACGCGAAAAATCCGAAGAGATGGCAGTTTAAGTACTTGATCTTTCAACATGAACATCAACAATAATAAAGGCAAAAAAATTAATTCTTACAGCAGCATTTTCTAGAAAAACTCCATGCAATACAGCTACCATCGTGCCCAACAATGACCACAGCAAATCCTATACCATAAACGCCAACTTTTTAAAATTTCATTGCAGATAGCTGTAAATTCCAAAGATATTTAAACGATTGGCTTCCCATCTCAGTGAAAATTAAGTCGATTAATCTGTTACATTTTTCAATATTTTCTTAGTTTCTTAGTTTCTTAGTTTCTTAGTTTCTTAGTTTCTTAGTTTCTTAGTTTCTTAGTTTCTTAGTTTCTTATTTCCTTATTTCCTTATTTCCTTATTTCCTTATTTCCTTATTTCCTTATTTCCTTATTTCCTTATTTCCTTATTTCCTTATTTCCTTATTTCCTTATTTCCTTATTTCCTTATTTCCTTATTTCCTTATTTCCTTATTTCCTTA
>LSSN01003875.1:0-22257 GCA_001970855.1 Smittium culicis | reverse complement strand
AAGAAAAACTACAGAATAAACTAAAAAGAAAGCTATAGAAAAATATCTGTTTGATTACTAATCAAACTTAATTAGTAATCAAAATAAATTGTTATCGATGTTTAAAAATATGAATACGTAAAATTATTACGTAAGAACAATTAAAATCGATAAGAAATTTCGGAAATGTTCTAGAAAGTTTCATAACATTCTAGAACATTGCTGCTGATGATATCTGAATATTTTGGAACATTCTAGAAGGTTATAGAAAGTTCTATTAATGACAAAGACTATCTATTTTTTTGTATAATATTTTTAAAAAAATATAATTGAGATTATTTTTAACAACCATTTAATACTTTTGAAAGCTTTTCCACAATTATTTTCAATAAAAAAGTTCTAAAAGGTGTAAATTTGATTTAATTCACAAATAACAATTCTATTTCTACCTATAAAAATATCATAAAATTATTTTCCACAATTTTCTAGTACTCAGAAATATATATTGACCTAAAATTTTTGTAGTTTCATATAAATAAATTATTAAATCATTCAAATATGGTTTAGAAATTTTATAAGATCTTATTTTCAGTTACTCTAAATAATTTTTTTTATTATATTAGGAATAAATTTAATCATGAAAAAAAATTATCGCCGAACCCAACACCCAATGTCTTACATCAACCATTAATTATCACATTTAATTGTTCAAATAAAACGCAATAAACTCACATATAGATGTGAAAGCATAATCAGTAAGCCAAATTTTTTGAAATATCATAAAATATACTTTTTTTGACTAAATTTAATTTTTTCCACTAAGTCTCGTTATTTTTTATAAAAATATGAATTTAGACATTTTTAACAGTTTTTTGTGTCAACTATTTTAAAAGATATCTATTTATATTTATTTTTAATATATATTTCCTAATGAAATGTAAAAACAGCAATAAAAATAAATTTAAGCTATAAGATATTATAAAGACAGAAAATAAGTCATTTTTGACCTCAAGAAAGTTCCGTAATTTAAAAAAACGTATCCATACCCTGCTTATTTAAGCAACAAAAATTTTGTATCTAGTAAGATGTAATATAATTCTAATGAAATGGAAAAAGATAAAATTTGAAAATCTCTAATGGTAGTTTTGATACTTTTAAAGCTAGGATCTTACTTAAAATCAAGTGGGGGTGGGATTTAATACTAATTTCATCAAACCCAATTAATCAGAATAGTTAATAAAAATAACAATGATGTGTATAAAATAGAAAAAAAATAATACAAAAAAATATTTTTTGAATAAAAATATAATAACTGAAATAACAGATAATTGTAATTTAATATTAGTAACCTCAATTCTATTATTAGTTCAAAATAATACATATTAATAATAAAAACCAAATTTACTTAGGAAAAAAAATACAAAAATACGGTAATTTACTAGAGCAGGATTATAAATTATAAATTATAATGTTTAATATATTCTCAATCAATTAATAATCATCAGTTATTATTATCTATTGTTCGCGATCAAAAGTAAAGTAAATTAAAAAAATGATTTTTAAAAGCAAAAATAACAAGAAATTGAAATTAAAATCTGATCTAGTTATATCAATATGGAATAATAATAATTGATAGGCTAAAAAAAAGTAAAAAAAAATCCATGTTTCAATAATGGAAAGATAAGGAAGAGTCAACATTATTAAAAAGATTACGCACTTTTTAATAGCTTTAATAGTTAAATAAACATACTTATCTATACATATATATATATGCAGGTTTATTTGAAAATAGAAATTTTAATATGTACGTTTGTGTTTATTATTATATATATTTTTTTACATTAAAATTTTATATTAAATGTTTCCAGTTATTTTTTCGTGAAAATTTTTAGCCAAAGTACAATCTACATTTAAGTTTATTGTAGTGTCTGATCTATTTGAATTTAAATCATGATTCTTAATTCTAATGAAAATTTTTTGTGTGACAAAAAAACATCAATTTCTTTCAAATAAAACATTTTTTGGATACTTTTTCCAAAATGGTATATCATACCAATTGCATAGTTTATTAAATTTATCTCATTTTCCCCTCATTTATTTCTGAAAATAATTTATTATCTAAATTTTCAACCTATATGTGTGTGTATTAATTTTATTTTATATATTCAAAAATATATTTCTAAGTGAGTGTATTTAGCATGACTGATAATATAATGTTAACGATTTTATCTTGGTAAAGAGCAATTTCAATATAAAAATATCGAGTACAGATTATATGAACTTAGGCATCTCTAGATATTAAAATTTATTATTGAATTATTTAGATTTTATAACATATTATTCTGTTATTAATGATCATTTGGTTATAGATCATGGAAACAAAGATTTAAAAAATAATCCGATCTCTTTAAATTTAGCCTAGAAATCATTATGCTTGCAAAAATAAAATTTTGAGACATAAAAAAAAAGGCTCTGATGATGTAACGAAATCCCGAATTATATTAAAGCATTTATACTTATGCAAGTCAAATAAATTTTAAAAGATTTAAAACGAAGAAAGAAAAAAAATTTTTTTTTCAGGTATCTTTTATTTGAATAGTCATCGTAGATTGGTAATATCATTGATCAAATTGCAAAGTTGTTTTAAATTTCCTATTCACTCAATTAGTTCTATAAATTTTATTTACTAAACAAAAATGATTTATTTTCTATTTCTAACTATTTTTTATACGATTTAATACACTAATACACAATAAAAAATAAAAAAATAATTTAAAAAAGAATATCCAATATACACAGGAGTATGTGATAAGAAATAAAATATTAATCGGAACCTAGAATAGTACATAGTTTCAAGTAATATAAAAATACCAATAATTATAAGAGCTTTTAGCTGGGATATCAAAATTTTTTTTAAATCCTGTTATAAATATATATAAAAAATTAATATACATAAAAAATGCAATAACTTATGTAATTAATTTGATCGATGCTTTTATTGAAAAATTTTAGACGATCAACAGAGATTAGTTTCGATCATTTACATCAAAAAGAGATTTAAAAAGTCTATGGCGCATATAAAAATATTGAAATTAGATCATTCTTGAAAAGGGAATTTTCAATATAAAAATTCTTAATCTTGTTTTTTATTAGATATGACGGATAATTTTAATGTATTATGAAATCTCAGATTCAATCTTATACAATTAATTTTCTTTTTTTGCGAAATTTACAGCCTTTTGATATGATTTTCTTAACTAATATTACTTTCAATATTAATCTTGAAAATATATAAATACTTAAAATTTATTCATAATTCTAAATAAAAATTCAAATAATTATATCACAAAGTAATTTAATTATTTTGAAGTATTAAATAAGCAGCAAAATACAAATTAAAAATTTGAGTACTAAAATAATAATGAAGTTATTCGGAATTTTATTGCTATCAATTCTCTCATTTTGTGTTCAAAGTCAACAGAAGTATAGGTGCTACTGGCACGGCACATCGCCATTCTGTGACATGCCAGAATGTGAAAATGGATACAGAAGAATAATTGCTTGCCGTGATGAGGATTGGTACTGTGACTACAGACTTGATGAAGCAAAGTTTGGCGTTAGATGTTGGCTCGGTTTTAAATCTCTCTGTTGTCATCCGAATGATGTCGAAGGTGTAAAAGCTAATAGAAGAGTGGGAACTTTTACCAACAACGAAAATTTTTATCCAGAAGATGCGGTAAGTTTAGTCCATTTGATTTATTGTAATGATTCATGATTTTATTAATTTACATCTTATTTTTTATAAAAAAATTCACATAAAAAATAGGCGTAAATCCCATTGAAGTTTCCAAAAACCCTCAGTTTTATAATTTTAGCTACTTTTTAATGCTAATTTCATGATGTTTTTTTAGTAAATCGGAATAATTTATAACTAACTGTTGATATTTAAGAATAATAAATTAATAAAAAAAAAGGATTATCTTTACAATTCAACCAATAAATTTATTCTAATAACGAAAAAATGAAAGATTAGCATTTTATAGTTCTATATTATTACTTGGATAATTATACTGAAGCATAAATATAAAAAAAATATTATTATTTATTTTGTAATATGAAGAATATCCGCATTAATTTCAATATTTATTAATTTTAATTTATAAGTAGCGTGTATCTATATAAATTACACATTAGGGTAAAATTTAACATTTTCTATGCCCTGATAGAATTTATCTATTAAATATATTTAAATTTATAATCGATTAATCAATAAATCTTTTGCTACACTAAGTATACAGAAGTATATACTGGATCTTAAAAAACCCCCGCAGATAAAATCAATGAAAACAAAAGTGCTAAAAAACTGCAAAGATTTAAAGTTTTATAATTTAGGCGTTTTAATTCAAATCATTAAATCAGTTAGAATCTGGTCTTTTAAAAATTTTAAAAACGTTAGCATAATAAATATTCCAAGACTTAATAAAATGCACATTAATAAGAATTTTGAGCTGGAAGCAGCCAAATTTTTGAACGGCATATGTGTGCCCAGAATACTTATACTTAAAAGCATAAGTGATTCACCAGCCTCCTTGAACCAATGTAAAGTGGGTATGGAGCTGCTAGAGCGACGAAGGGGGGTCAGTTGAAAAATTATTATTTAATATTTTTTTTATCTTGCTAAATATTTTTTATTAGTTTATTTTATACTTTTAAATAATGTTTAATAAACTCACTGTGGAAAAAAAAAGACCTATTAAAATTTGGTTATAAAATTTTTTTTTGATAATCCGACTCTAAAAAAGGCTAATGTATAACCTTCAATCAGGTGTACATATTAAATAAATTAAGTGTTATTTTAATAACTGAAAATTGTCAAGTAATCGAGAGTTTAATTTCACTTGCGCAATAAATTATTACAGATAGCTTTGCTTTTGTTATTTTAGCTGACATAAGAATAGAGTTTAATTAGTTTTTGATTAATTTATAGTAAAGAATTAGTGATATATATACATTTTGGATATATAGTTTACAATTAAAAATCATTGATATTTATATTAAAGTTTTAAAGTAAACATCATCTTAGGGTAAGACTTGAAAACATTGAGCTTGAAACTTAGTTTGCTTTTTTTTGGGGGGGGGGATGGGGAGGGGAAGAATTCATTTCACAACTGTTAATAATAATAACATTAGTAAATAAAATAGTAGTTATAATGATGGTTATAATAATAAACCAAATTTCTCTTTGGAATAGATTAAAAAAAAAAATTCTTTGTAAATGGATGCTCTCAGGTTTGCAAAACATAAAGGAAAAAGCTATTTTGCTTATATCCTTTGAGAATAATTTGGTTTAATGTATTCTAAACAGATAAAAAGAATCTAGCTGCAACAATTAGATACTATTCATGAAGTTAATAACTTTGTAACAAGTAGTAAAGAGAGTGTATTCGAATGAGGTGTGTTTATGTGCACAGAAATTTTTTTTTTACTATATGTTTTATTTCCTAGCATTTTTTTAAATATAGGTTTTTATATAGTCATTAGTTCTAATCTTTATAATTTTCTAATCAATTTAAAATAGAGCGAAAGAACATTAAGGGTAATTTATAAATAAAGTCATATCATTCGAAGTAACCCCTCTATATATAACATCCTGATACATTTATTTACACTAGCTGTATAACGATACTTCTTTTTTTAATTTATATCTCGGCGATTTTATATGGGAAATGTACATTATATAGAAGCCTATGCGAGTAGTAAGAGATAATTATTATTCATTTTTAATATTAATATGTAATATTAACTATTAATTAGCGCAAGCAAAATTTTTTGTTTGGAAAATCTGTGAAGATTTAAAATATAAATTTAAAATTCAAAGATTAACTATACCTAAACCTCGAGGAAATGTTGTACAAGTGAAATAGCTAATATTTATATATACAAAATATATAGAATAACTGGTAATAAAAAAGAAAAATCTAATCAGGAATTATCAAGTATAATATTTTATAATTAAAAAATTTAGTTAACTGTAATAAAATAAACGGTAGCTACTAAACAATAAAGAAAGAGAGAAGGGTGGGAGATTCAAGTGGGGTGTGTTGTAAATAACATTTTAAAGGCGGCGAGCTTTTCTTGGTCTGCAGCCATTGAATGGGATGGGTGTGACGTCGGTTATTCTGAGAATGGGCCATTCAGTGACGGAGCGAAGAGCCTTAAAGCAAGCTTCACGACCAGGGCCAAGACCTTTAAATTTGAGTTCAATTCCGGTGATGTTGATGTTTTTTGAGGTAGCTTTTTCAAATAGTTTGACGGTTGCTTGATAGGCAGCTTCATGGCCAGCTCTACCAGCTTTCTTGAAGCCAGTTTGGCAGCCGCCTGAAGAAGCTACCAGAACATCGCCATTAAGATTTGTCAATGAAAGTAAAGTGTTGTTTGAGGAAGCTTTGACGTGAAGGACATGGGACTGGGCTCTAGTGTAAGCAGCTTTATCGCGTGAGAAGGAGTTGGAGTTGGAGTTGAAATTTCCAAATTGAGGTCTAGTAGAACTGGAAGAATTGAGAGTTGAAGCTGATGAGTCGGAAGTAGAGGGATTCGATTCTGAAGATGAAGGTTTAGGATTTAGCGAGCTTAGATTTTCCGAGAAAGCTTCGAAAGAAGCAGTGGTTTGTTTTGTATTCGAATCATTTTGAGGGCTATTGGTATTAGAATCTACTTTTTCGGTCTTAAGAGGAGCTGTATTTGAAGAGAAGAATTTTGGAGAAATTGATTTAGAGAGCTGTAGTAGACCTTGAGGCCTTTTAGAAAATAATAGGGACACTCTGTTTAGTAGCATTATCGTTAATAGTATTTGTCTAAAGTGTATTTAAATGCTATTCTTAGCTGGCTTTGATAAAGTAATCAGTGCAATATATTTAGCCTTTACTTCAAATTTTAATTAATCTGCGTTTTTGGCTTAGCAAATCCTTATTTTAAAAAAATTTTAAAATCCATCCAATCCAAAAGCCTAATCACTAATCAATTTTATACCATTAAATTATTGGCTATAAGATTTGATGTTCAAGCTTATCGACAGTTAATATATTATTATTCGTTTGGCTTTTTACTCTTAATCCATTCCCGACTAACACTCGATAATAAAATCAGTTTAATTATTTGTACATGATTTAAAACCAAGTATATTATTTGCTTTATATTTCAATACACCAATACTTCTTGAGGCCTCACAATTAAAATATTTTAAATTTGCTTAGTTGGTTATATTTGATAGATCTAAAATAGTCTACTGCCCGTGAAAGGGAAAAAAACGAATTTATCGACTTGTAAATGGTCCAAAAGCTTAATTTTACATTATACAAACATAAGTATATAAATAAATGTGTCTTAGTTAATTATTTTTATTAATTTTAGCTGACATAATAAATAGATTTAAAACAGTAAATCACCTTGGGAAAGAGTTAGGTTCAATATTGTAAATAGCAGATAAAAATTCAGCTAAGAACAGATCTATATCTGGGATTCTGAACGAACAGAGCACTTTGTAGCAGCTTAAAATTATTAGCCATAATATATATCCTTAAATATTATTGACAATTCGACAGGTATGTTTTTTTTTATAGTCATTTAATATATAGCAACATTACTGTTTGGATAAAAGAAATGCCGAATTTCTTTTATTGGGCAATATTATGTATGAAATTTTGTATACAATACACCTTAATTTATTAAGTGCCTGATTGCACAAAGAATCCTAAGAATTGTATATGTGAAAAGATCATAATATATGTACCAAGGTAAAAACTACATATAGCCCTATTTGATATGTTAAGAAATAATATTAAAATAAGAGATATTTTACACGCTCTTGATTAGGCTCAAATTTAGTCAAAAAAAACATCATGCAGTTATAGACGAGAAAGTATGGTGGAAAAACAAGAAATAAACAGTATATAATCCAAGTTTAATGAACATTAACAATAGAACTGATAATATCAATACAAATAACTATATTTAAGAATTTAATTTAATTTATTTATTTTAGATGATCTGAGTGAAAATGTTAAAAAATAAAATGTAAGAAAAAATGTGACGGACACAGGATAATCTATAGATAAAAACAAATTAGTGTTAAATAAAAACCTGGTGTGAAGTTTATTAATTAAAAGAGAGTTGGTATGTTTATGTTTCAGGATCCCGCTGCGTATAGCAAGATCTGCAAATAAAAGGTTGTCCTCAATGAGCCCAAGGTACAAGAAAGGGCCGTAGGACTGGTGCCAGCTTATTTATCATCATTTAAAAAAACATACCGATATAGAAATAGCTAAAATGAGGAAATTTACCTAGTTTAATATTAATATATGAGAACATAGAATACTGTTGATGAATAAGAAAACGTGAAGATGGAATAATGATATAATATGTTTATAACTAGAAAGAATTATGGTATTTATACTTTTTATTAAAAAATTTTTTGAATTGTTTTTTAGGAAAATTATAAAAAAAGCTCGGTTATTAGAGATACGAAAATTTTTTATTATCGTTAAAAACCCCTTTACATACTTTCTAATCCTCCTTATAGATCTTCACCAATTGCAATCAATAAATCATTCAAGCTCAAGCAAAATATAAAATTTATTGGCTACGATAAACTGATTTAAACAAATATCATTATAGCCAATCGCCTGAGCTTAATCTTGAATTCATATATAATAATTGGTCAATTAGTAATCATATTAGATCCAAGTAACAATATTTCGAAACTCATCAAAATAATTTTAATTCACTATTTAACCCTTTCCCGTCCAAATCTATTATAAAAAAAAATAATCTATTGATTCGTTAATTGAGTAAAAGCTAATTATTATTTGCCTATTAATTATTATCTTCCAATAAATGATTAAATTAGGAATTTAACTATTATAATTGAACGCTGTTGGTTGTATTTTGTAGACAAAAAACAGTCTACCGTGCGGGAAAGGGTTAACTAAAATTTATTCAGTGGCAGATTCGCCAACTCATAATTAAATAAAAGAATCAGCCAGTAAATCAGGCAAATAAATGCAAATACAAATAATTTAGAGCTAATTATAATAACAAATACAAAATAACTTGTACACTAAATTTTATTCCCAATAAAGATTCTAGATAAATTTTAATACTAGGTAGTGTAGTTTTCCTAATCTTCAACTTAGACAATCAATATATATTTCTGCAAAACATGGAAGGTCAAGGAATGGAATCATTGAATGCCCAACAGCTGGCTCAAATCCAGGCCACTAGTGGTGCTGGCTCGTCTGGTCAAAACCCAGATGCTAAAAAGCAAGAATCAGAAATGCGTGATGAAATGCTCAGCCAAATACTCACCAGCGAAGCTCGTGAACGCCTAGGAAGAATAAATTTAGTCAAGCCCGAAAAAGCTAAACAAATCGGCGATTTGCTACTGTCGATGGCTGCTAGAGGTCAAATAATGAAGAAAGTAACTCAGGATGAATTGGTCGATATTTTAGAGAGAATCAATAGTTCCACCCAAAAGGAAACTAAAATTGTGTATAGTAGAAGAAATATTGATGATAGCGATGATGAGGATGAGTACGATTTATAATAGAATTGCAATATTCGTTTTGACCTGAAAAAATATTGTTCACATTCCCCCCGTACCAGTTTACTACAACTTAAATATTGCAATTTAAATATTTTTGCTTATCTTTATACTTTCCATCGTGTCTTTCTTTTTACAGAACAATTCCTTCTCTATTTTTAGTATTTATCAAATTTTCACCTGCCTCCCATAAAAAAACGTTATTTTTTTTCTATATATACCCTCTTTATACTTGCTCAGATTTTTTTTTAAACACTAACATAAATTTTATAAACATAAAACATAAAAAATAAATATTTAGTAATTATTTATCATATTTATTGATAAAAAGAAAAGGAAATGATATGAAGAAATGTGTATTTATGGAATCGAATTGGACCAGGAGAGTAAATAATTTCATATTATTAAGCTATTTCATCCATCAACTTTTAGTTGCCCAATAGTTTACTATATAAACTTTCATAGAAACTGTACAATTTTAATATAATCCTTTATATTTAATACACAATGGAGTATTAATAAAACAATATAAATAAGAAGGTTTAAATTGGCTAAATCCTTTAACATTTAACTAAATTATTACTAAAGATGCTTACAAAAGTCTCTATATAAAAAGCAGTTTTTATGCCTGTTTTTTTTTCCATTGATTAATTTAAACTGTTTTACTAGTAAACTAAAATTAAAATGTGATTTAACTAAAAAAATAAAATCAATAAAATTTCAATTTAGAAGAAAAATCAAAATAATAATAATAATAATTAAATAAAAATTACATAGTAACTAAAATAAAAATACAAAGGCCGAATTAAGCTTTTCACGAGATTTGGAGGAATAAATGTCTCTACCATAAACCAAATATCCTTTGTGAGTGCAATTCCTGCTTGCTGACATAGTCTTCGCTCTGAGTATTGTGAGTTGGTATACTATCGATGATATCCATAAAACCTGACTGTTTACTGCTCGTAGTATTCACAGTGTCTTCGTTTGATACGCTATGATTGATTTGATCGCCGATTCTTTGTCCGCTTAGTCCTCCGGGCCCAGCTGCAGTTGTATTAGCTATTTCTTCATTACCAGTTCTATGATTTGATGTTTCTGTGCACATGACGCTATTACCAACACTAACATCGCTATGGGTATTCAAAGTGCTGGAATTGATGGCACTAGATTTTGCTGTGCTGGCTGTAGGCTCTACTACAACACTACGAGCCAGCTCTGCATTGATTTCAATATTTTTGCCCGTTGTTTTGTTATCACTGCATCCTAAAGCTCTTCCGTTAGCGCCACCGCTGCTCATGATACTGCTTCCGATGTTTCCCGCGTCATGCATGCTGGTCATAGTATCACTTACTACATGCCCTGTCATCTTCAGGCCGCTACTAGCAACCCCACAGTTGGACGTCTCCATAGAACCTCCAAATTTAGCTGCTACTTTACTCGTAACGCGCCCACTGATAATTGAGTTTTCTTCAGCACAGATGGCGTTTACGTTGCCGTCACAGATCATGCTATCCATGGCTTCTCCTTTACTCATAGTGGATCCGCTTAATGATGTATCCGTATTACCAGCTACGCTAACAAGAGCCGCTTTCTCTTCGGCTGTTGAGTTCTTCCAATTGTTCGCAACTTGGCAAAATGCATCCTTATGACTAACTCCTGGGTGATCCGATTTGTATTTTGGCAATGCCTCTTTCATATAGACATTGTATGCACTCAATTTCCTCCCTATAAAAAAATTAATTGTTTATATTAATTTACATAGATTAAATATGAATCATAATTCTCTTCAATTTTTTCTTCTTTTTTTGCTAGCTTTTAAGCGTCAACCCTCATTTTATTAACTGAACAAAATAAAAAGTCGATTTTTTGTCGTAAATACTCTAATTGTATCTTATAATGATAGATTGATAAAATTATAAGTAGTTACCTCCTGACTTCTTTGATGCTTGTTTTGGCATTTTTGACTTGTATTTTTCTCGTATGCGCTTTCTTTTTTCAAAAAATAAAAAAAAAATCAATACTCAAGCTATGTTTCTAGTATTATTTAAACTATATAATAATCTTTGTTTTAATAATCAAGCCAAAAAAAAACTCCTTCCACGTTTTATCTTTTTCTAAAAGTTTTATAGGTTTTTTTTCTTGATGAACCCAAAAAATAAAAAATTATAATTAAAAAAGTTTTTAGACAAATATTGAGTTAATATTAACTATATATCACAAATATATGTAACATACTAATCTTCCTAACTAAAAATTATGTATAAAGAGCTGATTTTTTTTATTTATGCTTCGGTAAATTATTGTTTCTGCATTATTTTTCATGCACCAGAAGCAAGTTTAAATATGGGACTAATATTTTTAATATTACTGTAGTTCAAAAAAAAAAGTGGGAGGGGATTTTAACTCAGCTCAGATCAAAAAAAAAAAAATAATGGAACGTTTACAAGTACTGTTTATCGCTTCTGTTTCATTTTTGGAATTGTCCATGAAGTGTGAAATTTTTTTTAATTATGACGCTATTTATTATCTCCGCCTCGAAAAAATAAAGTTGTAAAGCTCTTATTTGGTATGGATTATAGATATTTATTAATGAATTTTCCTTTTTTTTGTTTTAATAATGCGCATAAACATCTAGACAATAAAAAAAAAAGCTACAAAATAAAGTCCGCAAAGAGGAAAAACCTAATATTGTCTAGAACTTGATTTATTATAAAAAAACTAATTAATAAATCATTATGTTGGTTATACTCAATGAAATACTTTTAAAAAATAATTGTACTGTGAATGCTGACTAAAGATTGGTTAATCCAAAGCTTCCAGACTAGATTATCTCAATAAACATAAACAATCAAAGAATAAAATAACTGAGCTCATAATAGCTCGATAAACTAAAATACGTCTAGGTTTGCATTAATATAAAATAGTCTCAAAAATCAATTAGTACTCACAAAAATAATATGCTACTAGATTTAATTTAGTGGAGGTATAGATTTGTTTACCAAAGCCTCTCTATAACTCCTAAAAAAACAATGTACTATTAAGTTTGTATTGGTTAAAATGATGGAGTACTAGATTTCTCTTGTATCAGCCTAGATCGAAATATTTATTTATATAATTAAGCACATAAATTGGTATAATTTATAGCAATTTATTATGCAGTTTAATAATAATGTTCTTCAAATATGAAAAAAAAAATAAATAAAAATAACACAAAAATGCTCATCAATACTTGCTAAATTTATCTATTGCATAAACTGAATAAAACATAGTTGAATAATATTACCGGTTTTAATTATAGTTAATTTATACTCTTAGTTTATTTTTTCAAATTTCGCAGCTATATCATATTTTTTTCCAAGTTGTTTGGGATTCGTCTTGAATTTTCATGCTTAATTCCTTTGTAAAATATATTCATATATTAGATTCTGAGAGAATTTTGTTGTGGTTTAATGCTATTGATCTTGTATTATTTAAAATGATAACATTATTGGCTGACAATAAAATAATTTAATTTTATATTTCCATTATATTTATTTGCTAAAAAAGTTTGATTTTTTTTTATTAGGCTAATATAGCTTGTTTTAATTTATATGAGCAACATTTTAAGGAATAAAATTGTTCCTTAATTCAGAATCATCCATATATTGGAGAATCTAGTAAGGAGCGAAAATTTTCCTATTTATCTAATATAATTTTATTTTTAAATCCTAATAGAAAATATTGTGGAATAATTCTCTTATACAGCTATTAGCTTCATTCTATCTACATTATCAATTAATTTTTCTAGGGAAAAAATCTTATCTTCACCTAAGAATCTCCCAAATATAAAAATTAATAATCAAAAGAGCCTAAAAATAAAAGTTCGAATTAATATCTTGACCTTAGTAATGGTTTAAAATCCAAAAATAAAAGATACAAAATGATATTAAATAATGATATATTGGACTAATCTACTATATGGTATTTTAACTGACAATAAATACAGAAAAAATTTAATTTTAACGCAGAAGATTAAATTCTAGCATATATGAAAGTTCGTAATAAAAAATTCTAAAATATTCATTAATCAGAAAAAAAACATAAACATGATAAAACAGTAACGGCTATAAAGCAGAGGCTAAGTCTAAAGTTCATTATTTACTCTTTTGTACTAACTGGAAAATTTTAAGTTTGAATTTTTCGATTTCAGCATTTGTCCCAATTGGCAGAGCATAAAAACTTAATACATCGAGGCACTTCTCCGCGAGAAGAATCTAAAAAAGCAATAAAAAAAATTTAGATTTTTCATTATACAAGTTTTTTATAAAATGGAGTAATCTTGTTTATAATAGGATATCTATTAATAGGAAACAGGGGTTATATATATGTAAATTTTAATTATACAAGAAAAATGTATAAATTGTAATGAGTAAAATACTTTTTTTTTATCATGAGAATTGATGTTAGACTTGAAGCTGTCAACTAGAGCTGAAAATGAGCTATTACTAGTAGCTGTAATAAGCAAAAGCCATAGCTTAACCAAACTTAAATTAACTCTATCGTTAATATCAACGTTTATTGATAGAGATCTAGGCTTGTACTCGTTTTCTAGTTCCTGTTCATTTTTTTCTGCACCCTTTGGGTAAGATTTAGAGTCAGTGCCAGGATAGTTTACATTAATGTTACAATAATTGAAATTGGTTACACTTCTCAGTTCAGCTTTTATTTCATTTAATGATGAGTAAGCGATACATGAGCCAGTAGTGCTTTTAGAAATTCCAGATATAAATGTGTGTACAAGCTGGGAGATCTTGTATTCGCTTAGTGATAGCTTTGTATGGATTTCTTGTTTTGCGTTTGAGGAAAATGAAAACTGGGAAAATATCTTGAATAATGATAAAGAAGAGATCAGATCTTGGTGTTTTTTTGAATAATTAGATAATTGCGGTGACTGGAGTAAGCCATGAGGCTCAATTAAAGTGACTAATTGCATAAACAAGTTGCAGATCGGCAGTACACTCTTTTTATTTATAAAATTGAAAGCTAAAACAGAGATATTATCGAAAAGAATATTTGGAAGAGTATCACCGCATTCATTTATAAAATCATTATTTAGTAAATATTTGAAAAATGAATATGACTGTTTGGGGACTAGGTTGGTGTTATATTTATCGCTGAATAATTGATAATTCCGGCTATTTGAGCAAATATAAGATTCAATTAAGCTTTCAGTAAATGAATTACAGCGTGATTTAGTTTCTATATTTTGAAGTTGAATTATAGCGCTCTTTGATTTTTGGAATTCTACTAGTAATAATGGCGCTAAGCAGAATTCTCGCACAAGCATGCAGTTGTTCCATAGTAAATATTGTAATTCATAGCTAAACTCGTTGAAAACGGGCTGATTCATCATATTGTTATTGATAGTGTTGTTATTTAATTGATAGGCGTTGATTTTCCAGTTTTTTAAAAACACTAGTTGAATAAAGTCGTTTGTGTTGTTTACTCTTTCCCAAAAGTAGTCATTGTTTTTGAATTTATAAGTTGCTCTCGATATCATATCCTTAGGGTAAGTTTGTGATTTTTCAGTTATCCAGAATAAATAGAAAATTATATTATCCACAAGATCCTATTTTTTTTTCCAAGTTTATATACAAGTTAGAAAATAGTTTATTCAACTTTTTATATTTTAATGGCAAAATTGCAGAAAAATAACCTAAAAAGAAATAGATAATTAGTATTAACACAATGCAAAAAAATTTCAAACAGAAAAAGAAGTGGCGAGGTATAGTAATATAATAGAAATTAAATATATGAATTAGTTTGATTTATAAAAACCTTCGTTATTAGAGAGCATTGGTTGGGAACCGAGTCGATAAAACTGTTGAATTTGACTAAAATAGAGCGTTCCAAATGGTTCTTCAAGTTAGGAATTTTTTCGGAAAAGTAGTTCTTTTTTAGCTTAGACAATTTTTCGATATAGCTACTTCCATCCCAAATAAACCCAAATAATTTCGATATATTTTCATTGCACCACTTTATAGCCCTAAAATCAAATTTAAAGATCGAATTAAAGAGAAGATGGGTTAGAATACCTATTATAGTATTTAATTAATTTCAAAATTATGGCTTAAAAAAGAAGATAGATAACTTTTTGTCTCTGTAAACGGGATTAGAATCAAGTATTTTAGAGTATTCAAGTACGGTCAAAAATAAATTGTAGCAAACATCAGGATCGAAAACAGAGTACTCACTGCTACACAAGGTATTCAAAAACTCTCCATATTGAGGATATGAAATCGCACATGAATATGCTGTCTTTTTTGTTTTCAACATCTACTCTTGATTTTTAATAAAGATAGTGAAAGATAAGTACATTTTAAATGGTGAGATTTATGAGTATTTTATTCGAAAAAAGAAATGGTATGTATTATATATAGAGCGAATTTTTATATAAAATAAATATTGAAATAGACTTTACTTGTTGTGCTATCAGTAAGCCAGCAATTAAATTATCACTCTTTATTGGTATGTCCCTGTTTCTGACGGATATACAATACTCCAAGTAACAAGTCCGAAGCTTATCGACTGAATTTAATTCCATTTATTTATTCTGATTTAAAGATTGTTTAATAAGAAAGTGATATGAAAGATATTCTGGTAAATATCAGAGAGCTTTAAAAAGTTCTAAAAGTCAAAGTTAAAATCACAAAGTTATTCCCTTTCGAATTTTTGATTTGATCTATGTAGCCAATAGAAGTCATTGATTTTTTACAACAAAAAAATTATTATTATTGCTTATAGATGGGTTTCATAGTATTATAGTTGAATGAAGTTGTGGATTAGCTTTCAAATAATTGATTTATAAAGAGATAATAAGTTTTAAATCTTGTTTATTATACTATTTATAAAAAAATTATAAAGCTGCAAAGGGCAATAATTTTTAGAGTTAGCTAATAGAGCTTACAGATTGAAAGTATTTTTATTTTATTGGATTTCAGTATAACAAAAAAAAGTTTTAAAATGATAGAAAAAAAAAAGTCAAGGGAGAGGGGGGTATTTATTTGAGGAGTCTAGGATTTAGTGGCAAATACAGTACCTTTAGTGATTTTAGCCCAACCGATCAATCTCCAATGCTTATCAATTCTTCTACTGATGGCAATCTTTTCTCCAACCTCAGTACATGAAGGTGTGGTCAATAGCAATTTAGCAAGATCTGCTTTAACACCCATAACTTTAGCGCCAACAGAAGTTGAACCGATGTTAATTAGCAAAATTTCACCTTTAGCGATCTTTGAGATTCTGATTTGCTTCTTGTCTTCAGTTTTAACACCCAACAATCTACGAAGCAAGAAGTAGTTTACTTCTAAATCTATGTAAATTTCTGGTAATTTTCCGACACTACCTAAGACTTGACCAACAAGACGATCAGCTCTGCATAGTGTAGGATCGATCATAGTACCAACACCAATAAGTCCTCCAGGTACTGCGAATTTAAGTTGGTTTTGTTCAGCATTTAAAGACAAGACTCTTGAGAAAATTGGTCTAACAATGAAGCCTCCACTAGTATCTTTGGCCAAAAGACCTGGTCTAATTTCAATTTCATCTCCAATCTATTATAAAATTAGTAATTGTATAATTCAGGCACAAAAGAAAGAAAAAGCGATAACTAAAAATTTAAAAAAGATAATCATAATGGGTTAAAGGTTCTTAAAAATTTAATTTAAAGAAGGACTTACTCTCAATACACCCTTGAGAATACTACCACCAGCAACACCACCTTTGAGTTCTTCAACACCAGCTCCAGGCTTGTTTACGTCAAACGAACGAATAACTATTAGACGAGGATCAGAGCTAAAATCACGTACTGGAATTGGGATCTTTTTGACGATGTATTCGATTACTGCATCAGTGTTATATTTGAGCTGAGCAGAGATTGGTACGACTGGAGCGCTTGAAGCAACAGTACCTTTGGTGAAATTTAGAATTTGGTCGTAGTGCTCTTTAGCCTGTTCTTCTTTAACCAAATCAACTTTGTTTTGTAAGATGATAACATGCTCCAATTGCATAATCTCAACAGCAGCAAGATGTTCTGAAGTTTGGGGTTGGGGACAATTTTCATTAGCAGCAATAAGCAGAATAGCGGCATCCATTACCGCTGCACCGTTAAGCATTGTAGCCATAAGAATGTCGTGACCTGGGCAATCAACAAATGAAACGTGTCTAAAATCATTGATATAAATTTTTTAATAAAAAAGTTAAAGCTGGGTATCAATAAAAGCCAAAGGGGTAGCCAAGTTGGTAATAGCGAAACAAACCTCAATAATCTCATAGTACCAGTGCAGCCAGATCTATCGCATGGGAAAGAATCTTCTTTGTCGGAGCGACAAGATTTATAGCATCCAGGTCTTGGACATTCAGAAAAATCACATTTGTAAATCTAAGCGTTACCAAAGGAGAATTTAAATAATGCGATTATGAAGGGATACTAAAATATTAATATATTAAAAATATACCTTTGCATTAGCGTAACCAAGTTTGATGGTAATATTACGTTCTAATTCGTTTTTAAATCTAACGGTCTATAAAGGGGGTAAGTACTATTATAGTGAGAAAAAAAAATAAATATGTTGAGTAAAAAAATTGAAATAATCTATACTTGGACACCAGAGATCGATTTGACAAGGGTAGATTTACCGTGAGCTACGTGACCAATGGTACCTAATTGAAGAGAATTATGGGAAAGATGAAAATTTATGATAGGAAAACAAGGAATATAATATACTTGAAGAGTGGAGAAATTAATTATACCTATGTTGATGGTTGCTTGATGAGACATGACCTCAGGGGATAGAGGATTTAGCAATGAAGGGTCTATGGATTGACCATTATCTAGTAGAACTAACGACATTTTGGTTGGTATTCTCGTTATTTATGAAATTTACTCTGTGTTGTTTATACGATTGTGAAGTGTAGTAATAAACCTCAAAATTTTTAATAAAGCTAATAAAAAATTTTTTTTTTGCGAAAGAATGAGTAGTATATCTAAACAAAATGACTCTTTTTTACAAAACAATCATGGTTCAAAATAATCCCTTTTTTGTCCCTAAAAAAAATAAACACAAATATCTGATTAAATCAACTCTCCACTACTTGCGTTGCCATTCGCTAGCTAGATTTGAATCCCTCAGTAAAAATTTGACCTCTAAACAGCTAATCCAATAAGTTCCCTTTTTTCTCTTCAGCCCATTCATATACTCGTAAATATATACTAAATCAAGAATTGATCACTAGCTTCCAATTGAATTCTTGAATTGGTTTATTTCAATTACCCTGCATAGAAACCTTAGCCAACCAATTTCTCGCATTTCTTATTAGCAAACTTCTATAATAAATAACCGATACCCATTGGCTTTTTAGAACACTTCATCCTTCCTGGTTGAAATATATCCAACCAAATACTATCCAAGAAGATAAACCAGCTATAAACATTCTAAAAGCTGGAATTTGGCTTAAAAGCTATTTATTTTATACTAATGCATTCATAAAATCAAAAAATATGGCAAATTAATTTTTGATATATATTTTGAATAAAATCAAAATGACTCTTGATATTCTCAACAGCGACTTTGCATAATAAATTTAAAATTATGAAACAATAAATCAGCAGTTAAAATTAAAAAATTTATCTTATAACTTGTAATTAAAATATTTTCATTAGAATAACTCAAAAAGTAAAAAATAATATACTATACTATCAAAAAAAAATGTAAAAGCGCTTAAGCCGATTCTACAAAAAAAATAATAATAATAACCATTAATAAACCGCCATGCTTATCCTAAAAATCTTTTGATGAACTCAGAAATATTCAATTAGTGCTTTGCTTTGAATTATATATATATAACCTGATAAATCGATGTTATTTCAGTAAGTCTCTTTCTATCAAATTTTTCCTATTTGTTAACTATTATTAAATTATAAAATTACACTAAGATATTATTTTGAATATACTATTCTTATCATTCAACAATTTTATTCTTTAAAATTATCAAATAATTTTTTAAATAAAATAATCATCTTTAAGAAATCTCTCAAGTATAACTTGTATAAATTTAAACGAAAAATCTATGTGTAGCGAAATAAAGAACTCGAATGTGAACATTTAACCAATTAATAATATGCTTAATCTTATAGAACACCGCTTAATAGCCTGAAATAAAAGCACAATGTTGAGTTTATAATTATTATTACATGACAGAATGCTATTTATATTAACTCGATAGGAGATAAGTGTATAATATAATTTTTAGACGTTTTTCCTATAATACATAAGGTAAAAATTTCTAAGTTTATAATATGCCTTTTTATTTATTATATAATTTATATTACTCTAATTTGCGAATTTTATAATTAAATTAAAATTAATTTTCTATAAAAAGCAAATGTAGTCGTTATTCTATTTTTTTGAGGCGAGAGGATCGAAGCATTGTTTTTTAAACTAATATAAAATATTAAAACGTAGTTTTTTTATATACTTTGACTCTTATTCTTTTATCAACTATTAATTATTGATTTCTAATTATTAATTATTAATTTTTTAAAATATTTATTTACTATATCTTATTATTAAACCCCTTTTTCTTTTCATTTTGATTAAATCTTGTTTATATTATGTCTCAAATTCCAAGTCTTCGTTTAAGGGTCTATAATTATAAAAATAATAATTGGTAAAAAATATTAAAGTGTTGTAGAATAGGGTGTGTATTAATAGTATATTCAATATAAGAATATTAATAGAATATTTAAAAAAAGAAATTAATAGTGGATTTAAAAAAGTATTAAATATATCACATCTGAACAATATCACAAACTCATAAAAAACATTCTTTATTCATAGAGTTCATAGATATTGTTTGCCGAAAGATAAAAAAATAGCTTTATATATATAAGTGAAATTTAATATTTAAATTTTATAGTAAAATATTTAAAATTTCATCTGAATCAAAATGAATTTAAAAATTACACTTAAATTTACATCATTTTTATTTATATATTACTTATTACAGTAAATCTTTTGGGTAATCAACTGCTATTTTTACCCCAGTTTCGGCCAAATACTCTCTCAGTTGGAAGATTGCCATTATAAAGGGTTTTTAACGCTAAAAATAGATTATAAGGCACTGGCTAAAAATTAACAAAAAAAAAATTATAATCTAGCTTACTAAGTAAGTAATTTAATTTTTTTATTTTTTTTATAAAAATCTAATCTGTTTTTATTTAAATATTATGTTTTAGCTGTCATACTAGAAATTATACATTGACTCATTTACAGCTATATATGAAAATAATGGCGATTTGCCTTCTCGGAGTGCAATTGACAATAGGCTTAATTATTAGCAATATAAATAGCTGATTCAATAATAAAATTTATTAAAACTTACAAATTTAATTTAATTTAATTTAATTAGCCTATAAAATTGATTTTATAAAAATGAGATACGCTTCAAAAAATAAAGTGACAACTTTTTCGACTTAAAATTCATGAAGTTTCCTTCTTAGAGAGTTAAAATCTCAAGGTGGTTCCATATTGGATTTTTTCTAAAATAGTTATTGATATTAATATAGTATATAATTACATCAAACATATTCAAACTATGTTTGCCTTATATTTAATATATTCACTTAAACATCAAAAAAAAGATTTATACGCTTCTCTGCTCATTTTAAATAGCATTTATATAGTATAGTGATTCTAAAATATATTATTAAGTATATGTTTGGGGTGAAGGAATATATTAAGTTTGGGAATAGCATAGAAATAAAAAGAAATGAATATTATTTTTTCATATTAATTAGATTTGATTCTTGAAATCATTGTTGTAATATTGAATATAAAGAGCCTCTAAACCAACTGTACAAAAAACAACATAAATTAATTTATAAATGCAAGGAAATAGTGTCTAAAGTAACACTATTTCATAAGAAAAAATTAGTGAAAATAATAATAAAAATAACACTATTAGCAACTGAAAGTATTTAAAATATCTAGGTCAAAAATATTTCTATAAATAGGTAAAAAGTTATAAAACCCATACCTCATTCTCAAAAAAATATTAAAAAAATAATTTTTCAAGCGGCCCCCCTCCCCCGCTCTAGCAGCTTCATACCATCTGGGCATTGGTTTAAGGTTTCTTTCTGTTTAAACACTCATATTACTTAATTTTAAAGTCAACACATCAAAATCTTTAAAGAAAATAAAGGTAGTGAATTAAGATAAATTTGCCATTTATATGTGATTATTTATCATTTCTATTAACAAATGATGATTTAATAATATCAAAACTTGCACCATTTTTTAAAAACATTTAGTTAAAATTATTTAAAATTTTTATTTTTGTAATTGCATAATTAAATTTCGAATAATTTATTTCTTTACAATTAATTTTATAAAATTTTCTCATCATATTAACGTATTAGTAAATGGACGATTTTTATACAATATTAATAGATTTTTAGAATTTTTACAAGAAATTAATGATAATTTTTTTATTAATTGATATTAGAGATTAGAGATTAGAGATTAGAGATTAGAGATTAGAGATTAGAGATTAGAGATTAGAGATTAGAGATTAGAGATTAGAGATTAGAGATTAGAGATTAGAGATTAGAGATTAGAGATTAGAGATTAGAGATTAGAGAT
>LSSN01003872.1:0-17223 GCA_001970855.1 Smittium culicis | reverse complement strand
GTCCTTCTTCTTGCTTTTAGCTTCAAAGAACCAGAAGAAAAAGTGGCTCTTGTCCGAAATGTCCAAATACCCGCTGTATGAAGTCTCATCTTCACCTACACACAGTTTCGGTTTTTTGATACGCATGCTGTAACCCTCCAACTCGCTCATCTTGGAAACTTTAGACCACGCAGTCGTCTTTTTGATATTTGGAATACCCTGGCTACTCAAGCTATCGGCATAACTGCTATGCATGTTGAAGTAATCAGGCAGTTTTTTGATTTTGGAACTCAAGGAATTCCCAAAGCTGACTCCTCCTAGAACTTTTTGTCTCAGCATTTCAAAGTCGAGGCCAGACACTGTTCCGGCAACGCCAAGAAAGCACCCTACTAAACTACTGACTCTCATGTCTAGGCAGATATAATAAATCTATAAAGTGGATTTGGCTTATATTAAGAATATATGATAGAATACTACAACTGATAAATAAACAGAATAATTAGAAATAGGAATAGATATAGAAAACTGAACTGATACTTTCTCCAACTGTAAGCGACCTCACCGCTTACTATTTATCTTTTTGTTTTCTCTCTCTGCTTCTGCCGCTTATTAATGTTTCTCCCTATTTTCTACTGTCGCCATTTTCGATATATCTATAAGCCTCCCCTCAAACTCTCCCCTCAAACACTTTTATTGGCTAGTTTTTGCCTACAATTCTTTTTTTCACATGATCATCGCCCATTAAGTGGCCAATAATTCACGCGATTCATTCATGCACAGCTATGATTAGCTGAAACCTTTATCCCAAGATATTGTAAATCTATTTCAGGAACATAATCTTGAGTAAATAAACATATAAATATTCATAAATAGCATAAATAAACAGTCATTATATTATGTATATATATTAAATAAACAGCCATTATTGTTCATAAATAAATAGCATATAAATAAACACAGGCATTTAGCACTATGACTCTTCGTTATCCCAAAACGTATATTCGCCCATAAATAACTCACCAATTCAGTAAATAATATCTTTAAAAACATCTCTAGCGCGAATCTTTTAATAAAATTATTTAATATGGTTCATTTATCAAAGCGAAAATATAGTTCAAACCTGTATATTTATGTTTTTATTCTATACATTTTAAGCATTCAAGGAGGCAATAATATGCTTTAGAATATTATAGTTCAATTTTTAAATTCTACATTATCCAAAATTCGTCTTGAAAATTTATGAGTTTGTCCAAAATATTTTACAGCAAGATTCATTTAATATATAAATCTTAGACCTATCATTCTCCATAACAGGCTTTCTTCGCACTAATTTTTGTTGAATTATATACCACTTCTTTATATATAGAATAAGGAATACTATCTTGATAGCTGTAAGGATTATCAATTTCATTTAAAATTTTTAATATTTCCCCGTTATGTATAACTCTTATACTATATTCTCCATTGGTATTATCTTTTTTCCACAATTCTATAATTAAGTTTGACGCAAATGGTTGAGGAGAAATAAATTTATCTTCGGCCTGAAGAACGCCTAAAACGCTCAAAATAGTAAAATCGGACGTGAAGTATGCACTTAATTTCCGCTTATTAAGCTTGGACGAGCTACCATGCATATCCAAATTTATAACTGATTCCAGCTCATAAACGAGCTCTCGAAGTAAATATCCCCCATAAATGTTAGTATACTCCTTCGAATACTCACTACTTTTATACAAAATTTTTAGCTGTCTCTTAAAATTATTCACCGTTTTGTTCAAGTCGGAAACATTAATACATTCTCCATGACAACATAGAGGCGATTTTCCATGGCAATGCCTCGAAATAAGAGTGTCATAATAAAAATACCAACTGGATAGATCCAACTCGCTAATTTTTTGATAAAAAAATGTTACCCTCTCAATTTTTTTCATAAGTTTTAATGTCTCCTTTTCAAGTTTCAAGTATTCTTTTGATTTCATGATTTTACCATAAAGCTTTGTTAATTTAGGACACGCTATAGTGTAAGGGTTGAGGTAGTCTATCTCTGGCGGATATATCACAACTTCCGCTAATATCGGAGATACTCTGTTGTATATAGGATAGATTCCATCCAGAAAATGTCTCGATGAAGATAATGTTCTTCTATAAAATTTTGTATTTAATTAAAATATGTAACTGTTAAATTTAAAGTGTCAAGATCTTAATAAACTATATGCAAATCTTATCAGTACAAATCATTAAGAACTAATTAAAACTCAAAACAGAAGCTTGGAAAGTAAAATTAATGCTATGATTAGTATATTAAACGTGTTTTACTCCATATTACTTGATCTAATGTATATTTGATTCAAGTCGCCAATACTGTGTTTCAAGAAATTTAGCTTGTTGATGTAAACATTCCTGAAAGCTTCCCCTAATTCAATTACTTGCCGCTTTCCATAATCGGTCATTTGACCTGGAATACAATTCCCCTTCCACATCACTTCGCTCAGTAAAAAGCTCTTTTTCGACGGAATTATAATTTTCTCTTTTAGTTGTATAGGCTTTATTACGGGCCCACCATCAAAAACATCTGTTCTCGCACGCGTGTTTAATGAATTGCAGTCGTTCCAAACCTCATTTTCATTCCCTATAATTACAAGAGGCGCTCGAGCCCCATGTCTAACTAATGTTTGGACATAAATCAAAGTACTATTTAAAACCGGCAAGTATGTTTCATTTTTTATACTTCCTGCATGACATAAATTTGTGTTTATATCATACTTTTCTGATTTAAAAAGGTTTGGAAATGATTCATTATAACTCTTAAATAAGTGCTGCCTTGAATGAACGCTCAAAATTAAAAAAATCAAACCATACGCGATATCTGTTAAAATAGTATGTTTATTCATATTATAATATCTAAATTCTGATATTTTTTTTCGGAAAAAAAGTTAAACAAAATAAATATTGAAAATTGGTATATTTATAAAAATTAGTAGCATCAATCAGAAATAAAAAAAACGTTGAGATATCTATTTTATAGATTAATATCATTCAAAAATTAAGCTTAAATATGCCCAAAATTATTTTAAAATTCACTTTTTTGTTAAAATTAAATATTTTTACCAAACAAAAGTACTGATGAATAATTAATTCCCCACTATTAATAGCTTGTATTTCAAGTTTGATTCACATTTCGCTATAGGGTACCCAATGAAGAATTCTTATAGCGGTTCGGTAGATTTGTTATTTTTTCTTAAATGCCGATTATTTTAAGGCATTGTATCAATATCGCAATTATTTAAATCTATTAAGCTATTAACCATGAAATTATACCAGAAATCAATCACACTAAAGAAAATTAAAAAAGCATTAGTAAATAACCCATATACTAAGGCGCCTAAAATATAAGCAAATAATAATTCCATAATTTTTTTAAAACAGCGTTAAATAATTTTTAAAACAAACCTGTTATCCTTTTTATAAGTAAAAAAAAATTTAAAAAACGTTTTTATGGAAAAATAAACCAATAAAATCCTTAAATGTAAAAAAAAAGATATCATAAAAAGATTATTATCTTTAGCTACTCTCATCATCTTATAAAAAAACCATTATGCATTTGGCCAAGAGTATGAGTGTTGAAAATCAGGGGATGGAGACGATTCTTATATATACCTCCTAAATTAAATTAATTTAAAACTGAATTAGAAATTTATATCGGATATATTTTTTTGGGATCCAATAAATACATTTAACTGCTAATGATATTTACAATTTGACGCTAAATCACCTCCGCGAACATTCAAAAAATAATCCAAATGAATTTTTGTCTAGAGTACTATGCTGTTAGATCGGTGGAGGTGGTAAGTGAGATAAAAATATTCTATTAATTTTTTAAAAAGCTTTTATTAAATTGAAATAAACCAATTATGGAAAAAAGTAACAAAAAATATCACAATAATAGTTGTATTCCAATATTGGCTATTTATTGAACGATGATTTTGAAAAAGTGATCATTTAGTAGTACCCACCATATTTTTGGTAAGATATTTGATCTATTTTTACTCTGAAATTCAATATAAATAATTCGAGGGCTATTATTTGAAAAAAATGCTTTAATTGAGCAGCTTTAGCAGGAAAAATAGTTTAATCATGAATAAATTAACTCAAAATTGTTTCATCTAAACCAAATTATTCAATAAAACTTTAAAACACAGCTCTGAAACAATTATTTTTTTAGATAAGCACATTTGTCCAATTATATATGAATAAAAATTATGATTCAAGAGTTAATTGTTGTACCAAGTATTTGAAACAAATCCTTCTTTTAACTCAAAGTTACCATTGGAGATTCTCTTGAAATGCAGTGCATTTCTTTTCAAGCAATTCTATTCGCTAATATGAATTAGACGGCTCTTAAGGCTTTGCCAGAAAATCCACACTATAATATTTTATAGCGCTTCAAAAGCTCAAGTAAAATAGCTGTGCAGGAAAATTATAATAGGTCAAGTCCTAACCTTTGTAACAGACACCCAAATGTACAGGTAGAATTGATTTTTTTGACCAAAATCTCCTTCATATGTGACATTCTCTGGAGAATCAGACATTTTTTTCTATGAGGTTTTTTTTTCAGCAAATAATTAATAAAATTAAACGTTGCGCTAGTAATTCAATTAGGAGTTATTCTCAGTGTTGAGGAATACTCTACAAAGAGAAGGCTTACAGTTGTAATTAGTTACAGTGTATAAAATCGCTTAAAAAATTAGTTTCCAATTAAAAAAAAACTATTTTATTTTTACCATTTAAATACAAGGAAAATTGAAATGAATTTCTAACCAGTTAGAGATAATAATAACATAAACCAATCGAGTCAATTAGATTAACCCTTTCCCGTCCAACGCCCTTTGAAAAAATGAATTAATTGATTCGTTTATGGTTTAAAAGCAAGTTTATTATTTGCTGATGTTTTGCAATGTAAAGTTTAGTAATAAAGGATAATTTTTTCATTAATTTTATATAAGAATGAGCGTGAATATCAGTGTGTTTTAAATAAATTTAGCCTGAGTTTAATAAAAAGAGCTATTTTATTGAGAGAAGAGGTTTATAACCATCAGTAATATGTAATTAAACTTCAATTCCTAAGAATAATCATTAAAAATTTGACAGAATATTAAACCAGAATTTTTTTTTAACTTATACATTTAGATACTATGTAGAAAAAAATTTATGTGTGAGATAATGAATTGTAGAAAGCAGTTGAAATGAAATGACTTTGTAGAATTTTGTGAGTTATTGAATCAGCAAAAGTCATGTGAATATTTTAAAGTTTAAGTAAAAGTCAATTTCTGAAGTAAAAGATATACTACTTTTTTAAAATATTTTATAAATGTTTGATTATCACAACTATATTACTCGTGCACATAATTGAATAAAAATATAGAATCAATGAGACCACCATTCTCGCGCTAAGCTAAGCTTACTACTTTCTTAAAAGTAAGTATTTTAAGTTGACGCTCAAACTAACAGTACTTAATCGCGCGGCATACAAGGCTGGATATGCAGAATTGACTTATTTAGTTATTAATGAATGAAATATTGAAATGTCTGTATTGATCATTTTTATTTTCGGACAATCAAAATATAAATTACTTTAAAAAATATTATATTTAACAGAAACTTTAGACATTCTTTTACTAGTAAAGAAAATACTTTAAAGTAATTAGTAGAGAATGTAGGGAATGTTAATAAATTACAGTAATTGGAGAGTTTTGTTTACGATAGGAGATTTGCTATAACTAAATAATGATTTAACGTATAAACATTACTAACACTTAAAATACAAAATAGAGGAAATTGGGTGTTAAAATCATTGTGGCCAATTAATAAATTTCTTCCACTGATAAATATTAATACAAATAGAGATAATAGAATCCAGCGAATAAAAACAAATAATTACAATCTACTATACGATGCTAGCAAATGGTCATTCTTAATTAGACAAAGAATGCATGATTAAAGCCAATAGAAATCGTTGGGAGTCTAGTTGAGTTTTTTTGGAATAGATTTATTAGTTTTGATCAATTCAATATTTTAGGCGCAAAAAAAATATAGCTATTAAATTAATGACTACGAGATATTGTAACCAAAAACTCCGATATAAGACAAACTATAATCTTAAAAACCTTATATTATTCTTCTTCACTGTAAAATTTTATCTACGATCTATCTATTATAAAATAATAAATCAAAAAGTATGGGAAAAGATATCCCACCATCAATTGAAACCCAAAAAACCCCTTCCTCAGCCTCCACCCCAAAAGTCACCAAGGCCTCAAAAACAGGTAAAGTTGTAAAGAAGAAGGGTAAATCTAAACCCTTTTTATCTTCAACCCTTAACGATACCGAAAGCTCTGCAATTCCAACTAGGGGTTTGTTAGCTGAAAATGCTCCTCTTCGAAATGCAATTATTTCAACATACCCTGAGCTAGATCAGAAGCTATCCCTGGTTGAAAAATCGAAGCTAAATGCCCACAATAGATTAAACAAGTTAAAGTCATCAAACAAAAAAAAACTATTTAAGCCAGCTAAAGGCCCTCATTCTTTTTCCAAGCTGTCCAATAACGGTAGGAAGTTCAGTAATATCCATATCCCAAATAAAAACCCTGCCGCAAGCTCAAAATCATCATTCTTTGATTTAAATTGGAGAGATCCAATGAGCTTATTCGAAAGCTTTCTATTTTTCGGCACACAAAATCCTAGAAAAAAATGGATGTTTAAATCTGAAGATAAAGACTCCTCCTTTTCAGTACCTTGGATCGATCCTGAACTAATTGAAATATGCCCCTCTTCAGAAAGTATTTCTCCCGAAGATGAGATCGAGTATATCCCCTTTGAAGATTCTTTAAATATAATTAATGATGATATCGATCAACACTTTAATAACTCTGAGCAAAATTCAAATCATAATGCTGAAGATTTTTCCGAAGCCCCACCTCAAAATATTACAAATATTACCCCAATTAATGAAGAATCTATTGAAAATGTAAATAATGAAGTTTTACCTATCGAAGAATCTATTCAACCATCTGCCCCTTCATCAAGCTTAAATTTACTTGAGCCAATAATAACGAATACTAATTTTGATACAACCATAAATAAAAGCTCTATAGAATCATCATCGGATTCAAAAGCTATCCTTTCTGATCCATTCCCAAGTCCTGCACAGAGCGATCAAAAAGTTCTTACAGACGATCAATGTACTCCAAACCCAGATAATATTGAATTTAAAGATAATAAAAGCTACAACGATGAATCTATCACCAGCCCAATTTTGCAGAAAGTTATATCTCCTCTTGTAAAACCTTCTACTTCTGACGATATTTTGATTACTGATACCACTACTAGCGCCTCTAACTCAGAAAATGATGCTCCCATTTCTTTTCCTAAAGGCGGTTCAGTTGATAAAACTATAGTTGAATCCACTGAAAATTCGGCTGACGCTTCCCTTGAAATCCCAAATGAATTCTCGGACACTCATAAAAATCACTCTCTTTCTCCTAACCATGATGATACTCATACAAATAACCAAGATTATAACTACGAAATACCAACTTCACACAAAACTAATCATGAAGCATTTGCTAATGAATTAGTTAATGATCCAAACTCGGCAGAAAATGACGAGTATATGGAATTTAATAACCCTCAAAAAGATTTAGAAGACAATTTACAATTAATAAGCAACCAGAATTTAAGTCTTGATAATATGGATTATTTACTTTCCAATAAATCTCAGACCTCGAAGAATCATGAAAATAGTCTTATTTTTTCAAATAGAAACAGTTCCTTAAATTTTAAAAATATCCCGCTATCGATTTTTAACAATGAATCTCACAACCAAACAAGTTCTTCAAATAGTCAAGATAATATTGCACACATCTGGCCCACAAAAAATATGTATGACGTATCTCATAACGGAACATTATCCAGTATATTTAAACGTCCTAGCGACAAACCCCCACATTTCCATAAAATGAATAGTGATAATTTGGATTATACCACTACTAGCGTCCAAAACTCATCTAAAAAAATGAAGGTCGAAAGTTTTGATAGCTTCTCATCGTGTTTATCCGCAATTGGCTTAAAATCAAATAGACGGCTGGGAAGAAGCGTTTCATTAATGCAGGGTACAGAAAAGCTGAAGAAGCTAAACATACGCAACTCAAACCCTCCAGGACATGCTCCTTACTTCGGCGTTGGTTATAGAGGTGAAAGCTCGCCATTCCAAAAACTTAACATCAATTACCACTTTTCAAATACGTCTGGCTTAGCACATGAACCTAAATCCTCGCCAAAGATCTCTACATCTAAAATTGCGCCAGAATTAGGTTCCACTATTGAAAAAAACAGCCAAATAGATCAAAGTTTAGAAAACTCTAAATCAAAGCAACCTGCTAGTGTAACTGCAAAGGTATTGCTGAATATTATTAAAAGCTCTGATAGTGATTCAATAAACAGCCCTATGACGTCTAGACTGAACGATAGATTATCAGATAATACCAACGGACATCAATTAAATTCCTCAAATGAACTAATCAATTCTAAAAATTCACATGAATTCAACGGCTCTGAAAGCATTACTTTTAACAAATTAAAAGGGCCACAATTCCAGTTTATTAAAAAGCAAAATAAATCTCCACGTAAGTCCTTACAGCCTGAGTTACTTTCTTCAATCGATAAGTCTACTGATTCAACACCATCTCTGCAGAATAGGTCTATGGATATTTTATTTCAGACTGCACCTGAAGAAGTAAAATCCCGCGTTAATTTATCCACTATTATACGCCAACCAGACGAAATCCCAAATGATTCTACTAATAACTACAAACGTATGCATATTGATAGCGATAATTTACAAATCAAAAACAATACCGAAATAGTTCCAAATGCCCAACAATTAAAATCCCATTTAAATAATAACAAAAAGTTCATGGTTACTAGATCTAGAAGACAGAATGGCTACTCGATGTTTTCCACTAATGATAACACACAAGATCTAAGACTTCCTTTCCAATCTTCATTCCAAATTAGAAAAAAGAAAGCTTTAAATGTAGAAATGGATATGGGAATGGATATTGATGTCAATTCGCCCAAAGTTAGCGAAAGGGCAATCACTCTTTCAAACGCACCCTCCACTAGTTTGGACCAAAAAAGTAATTTTAACACTAAAATACTTGACTCTACTAAGGTTCCTGAAACCTCTACAATTCAGCCTAGTCAGATTAGTTCTAAAATCACCAACAGCCTATTTAACGCCAATTCTCCTATAACATCATTTCCTATTTCTCAACCTTTAGAAAGTAGTAGCTTGTTTAAACCAGTTTCTGTAGATGCACCTGTTTCAATTGATATTCACCCAAAACTCGAGAAAAATTCAAATGAAAGTTCATCTCTTATCAATGCCAATGCTAATCAAAATATCTTTTCAATACCTAAATATGAAAAACAAGATTTAGTTACTTCTTTTAATGCTGAAAAAGGTGGAAATTTGGATTCAAATAGTAGTAATTTATTGGGTAATGACATTTCTATTCGCTCCACCCACCCTTCAACGCTCAGCTCTTCTGAAGCACACCAGAAAAATAATAATTTCTCTTTCGGAAAACCAGCACTAGATAACCAATCTACTGATGGTACATTTGTTTTTAATAAGCCAAAGTATGCTAATATCGGTGTTTCGGGAAGCTCAATGGATAATCTTCCGGTATCAAACTCTGCTAGATTTTCTCACGTTATAAAAGAAATGTTGCCAAAATCCGTCAACGAAGGTGTAGATAACTTGCCTTCTTTTAAATTTATTTATCCAAACTCGTCCAAATCATCAGAACTAAACAAAAACAATAAGGCTAGCTATAACAATTTCACATTCTCTGTTTCTGAGAATCTTAGTAAAAATAGCTTAACTAACAAATTTTCGCACGTTCCAGAATTCAACGAAATTTACTCTCTTATACTTAATCTGAACCAAGATGATCTCCCGCAATATAAATTTAATAGATAAAAAAATATTTATTATCTTAATTGTCTATTTAAATGCAAATAAATTTATTTTTTCTTTTAAAATTTTACAGTTATTGATATCACCTAATAAGCTAAAAAAATTTTTTTAATAGAAGTGGCGAAAAAAAAAACTTTAGCTAATGATATTTTGCCTATAAAACTATTTAATTCTAAAAAAAAATCTTTTATTATATTTGCCACAAGATATACCGCTTTTTTTTTTAAATTAATATTGGTCTTAAGCAGTAAATGTTAAAGTAACCTACTAACGTTGAAATACCACATTGTTTTTTTGGGGATCAACAATGCTATAAATCAAAATTTCATACATTCTTTTACAGAGCTTAGTTGAAGATAGTTAAAGCAACAGTAAGTGATCTGAAGAGCAGCGATTTCAGAGGGGGTCCATCTCGAAACAGGGTGAGCCGATACTTTCAGCATAACCTGGGACTATTTCTATGTAGAAGCCATAAGCTCGACCGTAATATAGATCCCAGATTTTAGGTAGACTTAATAATAGGAGAACAAAATCAATCATTTCCAAGTATGCGTTTGTATCTATCTTTCAATAATCAAATATGATTTAGGTTCTGACTTGAAAGCTCAATGATATCTAACGGGTTCAATTTTATTTATATGTGCTTTATTACATGGCTACTTGTAATTTCAGTCATCTAGCCTACTTGAAGCTATATCTGGGTATATCTTTAGATTGGTATCAAACCCTTCAGGATTCAGCTGACAGCATGGTAGAGTAATTTATTTGTGTATTTTAATTTTAGTTTTTAATGTCTGGCACCAGCTACACTTTTTACTTTCCCTAATTAGTACTTTTCTGCATATTTTCTAATGCTGCTATCAAAGTATTATAAATATGTTTTTTAAAAATCAATACAATATAAAAGTAGCAATTACTAACCTTAATACAACAATCAAATCACTATTATTATCTCATAATTTAAGAAATTAAAAATATATATATTTAAATAAGAAACAGATACATTATTAGTATACTAGAAAAAAAATGAACCAATATAACTTAATAACCAATAGTTTATTGTTAAAAAATAATAAATAAAAATGGTTAATTATAAATATGAATTTGATTATAATCATGGCTTTTCAAAGAAGGTTAAGTCTGTATCATTGATGATATTCAAATGCTCAAATGCGTATTCCAGGTCGTAAACCGAGTGAGCTAAGGCGATACTCCCGATTTCGTTGCAGAATTCATCAAGAACTAGGTACGCATTAACTAGTCTCTTGTTTGTTGTTTGTTTTGGCACACTTTCTGTTGTACTGCTAGTAATTGTATCTGTTGGAGACTGGACTTGGCTAATTTTAGGTCGAGATTTCTTAGAACTTGGGGAATTAACGGGTGTTACTTGATTGCTAGAGTGAATAGATAATGGCTCAAGTTCATCAGTATCGGGCTTAATTGCGAATTGATCGGATTGGATAAGATCATCGAGATTGTTACTAAGTTTCTGGCTATTTGGATTTAATGTAAGTTGACTAAGCGAGTCACCTGTTTCTAAAAACTGGGGCTTATTAGATTGTTGAAGTGATTTCAAATTTTCTGACAGGTCATTTAGGCCATTTCTATTCATCGAGGATTTATCTTGATTTTCAGGGAAAATGTTATCAGAAATTCCATTCTTATGATAAAATATCAGCTTTTCGTTGAAACTATCGACATAAAACGACTTAGCAACTATTTTTGAAGATAGTCTAACAAGGATATCATAGAAATAAATGTTGGCACTATTATTGCTATTAAGCTTCGTCGAGTCAGATTCTGCTGAAATCTTTGCTAGAGAAGATGAATCTCTAGTAGGATCTTTGGATGCGGGATTATAAGTATTGAAATCTTCTTTTTGATCATCAAAATAAATAATGCTATTTTTAAGAAGCATGAAAAGTGATAAATCATGGTTTCCTATTAGTAACAACTTGCTTATTATGCTAGTAAGAACAATATTATGTGAAATGTCTCGAGTTTGCATAACTTTAAGAAGCTTTAGTAAATGAATATAAAATGTCCCAGGATAAAAGCTTGTATCCATCAAAAGAGAAAGATTGTTTCCAGTAATGGGCTTCCAAAAGGATTTTTTATAATTATTAATAAAACGAATTTTTTCCAAGCTTTTTTGCAAGTATAAATCATTTTCTTCATTGGATAGATTTATAAAACTAGGATTGTTTATATTTGGCTTGTGATATTCTACGCTATTAATATTGGCTGGGGTTTCCCGAGCTTTAAAAATTGAGTTTTCTGTTTGAATTAAATTACTATTTTTGCTAGTCTCACTGTTTGTTAGAGAGTGGTCTAATATTTCTGATGAAGATTGATCTTTTGAAGTGTTTTCAAAAGTGTTCAGGTTATTATAGTTAGTTTCTGTAGAACTAGAGTATGTTTTAGCCGGGGTAATGCAGGGTGTGCTATTAGTACTGGGATTATTTGAGCTTTGGTTAAATGGCTTGGACTTAGATCTGGCAGCTGCGACTGCGTCAGGGAATGATTCATGTATAAATGAGGGTCTTGAATTTAAAAAATGTTTCTTAATTACAACAGCTAGATTAAAGTCGATTCCTAAAATATCTTTATGGTTTGGGTCATTTCCAGAATTTTCAATTTGAATATTTTCATCAATAGAGTATAGGTAGTATTCAGGTTTTGAGGCATCTATTTTGCAAAAATTTCTCAACACTAAATTGACATAGACATACTGGTCAAATGAGTCTAGAATTGTGTCGAATAAATTCATAGTAGCTAAGCTTAATTTATAGTCTTTATCGAACATTCTTTTCATTAAAATATTTTTAATTCCATTTTTATAGATTTCTAAATCTGAAATATCAGCTACATTCTCAAGGTCAAGCTTTGGTTTTTCATTTGTAGTTGATATGGAACTTCTTCTACTATTGTTTGTACTACTGCCGAATGAACTCTTTCGTGAATCGGGAAACTCTGGGGAAATGTCATTTCCTAGTAGCAATGTATAAAAAGGTGCTCTTAATGTCTCAGAACTTGCAAGTTTTAATAGCTCGGTGGAGTATACTGTGGATGAAAAAGAGGCGCGCCTTGATCTAAAGAATTACACGAAATTAAATATATTATTGAAAAGATTTAAAGTAATAAATTACAATGTCAGTACTCGAGTAAAAAGGGAACTAAAAGGTAAGATTAAAAAAATAAATAAATAATACTTTGATTCCAAGCTCGAAAGAACAGACGGTTGCAAAAATGAGGCGCTTATTTTCATGCTAAGTTCACGGGTTAGTTTCTATTTATTTTTTGGCAACAATTTTATTATTATTATAGGAGATGTGTTTTTTTTTTAATTATTTACAAAAAGCTTGCTAATATCTGTAATTTTTTTTATAAATGTAAAGTTAGTTCAAATAATTTAAAAAAAAAAGTCTTACAGTATTTTTTTTAAAAACAATAGCAATTTCATCTAACAACTCCCAGCAAAAGTAAAATATATCGACAGTTTTTTGTTTTTTAAATGACTTGGTACTAAATTCAGCTAAAAAACTGTTATTCGTTAAAAAATTAGTTCCTTGGTTTAAAACTTTTGATAGAGAAACAAATTCTTGTGGGCTAGGGAATAATGATTTAGCGTGGGAGTAAGATGGCTGGAGTTTAGGTTTATTTTGAAGCTCCAGATTGTGGTCATATAATTTTCTAATAGAAGTGGGTAAAGAGCGAGGCCCGATCATTTTTGGGGAGAAAACTCTAAAATGTGATGATCTTTTAGATGGCGAATTAATGGGTATATGCGAGTATAAATAGCTCAAATTTTCTACGATTCCGGTTAAAATTCCGTTGTCACCAGAAACATTTGAGATTTTATCCTGAGTTTCTGATAATGCATATAGGCTAGATAAGTTTACTAAAGATTCTCTAGAAATTTCACCAAGTTCATATGGGCCCATAAGGTTATAAAAAATCATCCATATAAAAAATCTTTCTTGATCGATAATAAAAGGCATGGTGTTCATAGAAAGCTTTGAGGAGCTAAAATAACCAAACTCGTTCGATTGAAAATACATATTCATAGATTTTTGGGACCAACCAAAATAGAAAGAAGCCAATGTGGAACTTTCTTTCATCCGAGAAATAGTTAAATTGATAGATTTTATGATTAGTAGGCTAGTGTTAAGCTTGATTTTTTCGAGGGATTTAGAGTTTATTTGTTCTCTCCAGATTTTGCCAATAGAAGAAAGGGGAGGGAATGCAAAGATCTTTTTACTGTGTGAACTGCTGTTTGTATCTTTTAAAATCTTTGATACCAGGGATTTATATGTCTTTGGAAAATTAAACTTGAATGAGTTACTATTGTCGAAGAAAGAATTAGTTTGTTCAAAATGATCGAGTTTATAAAGAGAATTTAAGCTGATCAGTAAAAGCGAGATGCGGAAGTCAGGATTAAATATGAAAAAATATGGAGAACTTTCTATAATAATGTTGAAAAAATGGAGCATTACAAGATTTGTATCAATTGTCGGGTCCATTTCAGCCAATTTAACAAATGCAGAAAACGAGTTTTTTTTAATCAAAAACTCGGTACACGGACCGATTTCATAATACAAAGAATTGTCTAAGACAGACCCCAAAAAAAAGGTAGAATCGCTAATTGCTTTAAGGCTGTAATAATTTGAATTTCGATATAAATGATTATAATACTCATTCCATTCTTTAATTAGGGAAGATAAAATGGCTTGTAAATGAAATGGAATTTCAGATCTGATAGAGCTAAAAGGGTAGACCTTTTTAACCACAGAAGAGTAAATTTCATGTAAAATATTCCAGCTTTTAACGTAAGGCTTTTCTACAGAGATTTTTTCAACGATTTTTTCGCCAGTTTTGACAACAAAGCTCTTGAACTTGCTGAGGATATCGTCTGAATTCAAATTTTGAGGCTTATCAAGATTTGAATCGGAATATTTTGGTATATCTTGAGGCTCGTTAATTGATCTATTATTCAGAGCGAAATCATTGCTCATTTTGTCTAATCACGAATTGTATGAGTCAATATAATATAAATTAATTGGGGGTAAGAGTATTGGGGAGTATGTTGAAGCAGGGGATGGCGTAGATAAATAGTAGGCAAAAAAATCTATTAATCTGACAAAGCAGGGTTATTTAGCAAAGTAGAAGACTCTAACAAACGTAACCTATCTGGGCTACCATTGTAAATTATAGTTTTTTTTAGATATCCCACAAGCAGGAAATTTATTTGCTGCGTTAAAACCTTATTATCAAATATAGACTTGAAATAAAAACTCAAACTTAATACAAATAATCTATTCGCTAAAATATAATTTAGATGTTACTGAACTAAATATTATTGGCATATTTTTGTTTTGAGTACAAAAAATAATCCTCCTATAAGCCTTCGAGCCTTATCGAGCCCAAATAAAGCTTAAATAATCCCTAAACATTAAATATTACTACCAACCTATTTCCAAGACTACAAGTCCAAAAAACGAACGTATCAAAGACTTTAAAAAGTCATCCTTAACTATTATCAAGCAGCATCCCTTCAACAAAAAAAAACCAACTTTCTCAATTAGACTGACTTACTTGAATTATGTCTACTAATGATTTTATATTGGCATATTTTATAGCCATTGCAAACAAACACCCAAGCTCGATACAACTAACTTTACAGCATTCAATGCCAGATCACAAAAAAACAGGGACTTTTAAATATTTAGAGCAAAAATATAGATCATATTACTCATCATTTACTTTTTTTCATAAACAAATAATAAGGTTTTGGTTTGAAATAATCTTCTGTACCTACGCTTGCATAATGCACTAACAAAAATCCATATTTACGCCATTTATTAACACAACTACATAATTGTACACAATAGCTTGGTTACTACATAGTCTTGCAAACTAAACCTCTTAAATTATGACATATTATAGCATAGTAGGCTATTCAATTTATTTTTTTTGTTGGTTATATAAAACAATTGATCCCGAAAGGAATTTCTTTCCTGATTATAATAGTTTTTTTTATCTAGTCAATTAATACAGTTTATGCTTTATAATCAGTAAAAGGCGTATATCTTTGTTGCAAATATTAAAGATACTTTATACAATCTTATAGTCAGTTCTATAATTAAATATACCCTGTAAATATACTTGCTTTTTACTTGTTTTCTATTAACCGGGTTTTCTATTAATATCTAAAGCTGTTTATAAATTACTTAAAAACAGATGTTAATCTTAAATGTATAATATATCTTTTTTTTTTCACGCAGCTTTATGCTATCCAGATAAATTATAGTTGCTGATTTTGATAGTTTCGAGTTCATTTATCCACTTTTACCGAATAATACCTAAGGCTTTTCACATCAAAGAGAAATATTATTAATTTTATTTTTGTTGATATATTTATATTAATACTTTTTTTAAACCTTGACTAAAATAATATTTAATAGATCTTTGACTTATTTGATTTATTCAGGTAAAATTTAAAGATTTCATTTACATTTCAGCTTATCAAGGTTTGTAAATTTTAGTCTCATGACATAAATATGATTAAATTTAAGTTGATGCTGAATAATTCATATTTTTTCTAAACAAGTTATTCAAGTACGTGTTAATCAGCGCGAAATTAAAATAAATTTCTTTAAGCGTGAATTTCATGATAATAAAGAATATTATATTGAATAAATATTTAATGATTCACATAGTTAACGTCGATGCTATAAAGAATGATGGTAATTAACATAGCTTATTTTACATAATTAGTTAAATTGCAAGTTAATGTTTTTTTGCCATAATTATATAATTTTTTATCAAAACGCTATAAGAATATTTATTTTTGCTAGATTTAAAACTATTTAATGACAAAAAAATTGGAATAGATTAAGCATTAGTGGTTAAAATAGTATTTATTTGTATTGATAAATACCTAATTATTGTTAGCACGACGTTTTTTTAGTGGAATTTCTTTCTTGTGATCTTCGTTTTTATAAATTAGCTTATTGACAGCAGAAATATAAGCAAATCCTGTCGCAGTTAATATATCAGTATCAATACCAACTCCAGAATAAATGGGTGAATCACTTTCAAATTGTGGATTTTTTGGATTTTCTCGAATTGTTACTGTGACCTTACCGATCGAGTCACTTCCTTTGCTAGTTGCTGAAAGATCATATGAAATCAGAGAAACATCT
>LSSN01003870.1:0-15730 GCA_001970855.1 Smittium culicis | reverse complement strand
CTATATTCTTTTCTGGAATAAGGTTTCTATTCATCAAAATCCAATACCGCGTTTCATCCCATAATGTTGGAATAGTTTCGCTAATCTCACCCATTGCAATCGTGAACCCATACGTCAAATTGCTGCTTTTCATAAAAGTAAACGGATCGTAATTGATATTGCAATAGTACTCTACATCCGGCTCGATCCGCCAGTAATACTCATAGTTTTTCATCGCCGGATGGTTATAGAACAGCATTGCTTCAAACCGGCACATTTGCCGGTAACTTATCTTATCTCCATATATGTACTTATCTTTATTTTCGATCAGTTTCTCGCTTAGTAGTGTTTTATTAACGCTGTTAGGAACAGACCAATATTCTTCTTCAAGCTTCACGAACTCGAGCTCTGAACCTGTGACAGACTTTATCCCCTCCTTAAAATCGCTAGTAAACTCCTCGTCGTTGAAGAATAAATACGGGTACTTGTACTTATGATTGAACCGCAGCTCAAACTGCTTGATCGTACTCCTCATTTCATCCAGCTCGCTATTTCGTACAAGCGCCACAATAACTGCATTCTGCCTCTCCTCCCTATCATTTCCATCTAGCCCACTCGCTGCTTTCCTCTTCTCAGCCAGCAAATCACGCTCCACCCCATAATAGTATGAAGAAAGCTTTTCAGTGCGCAGTACCTTAGTCTTATACAGCCCAGTTATAGGTAAAATAAATATCAACACTAAACACAGCACGAACGCTCGGAACAAACTCAGTTTTGAGTATATCGAATTTACTCCACTTTTGTACCCGTTATACGTCGATGATACTGCCCGACCCATCATTCGAGTACCAGGATTATAAGTTCGCTCGTAATTGTCCATTATTGATCAAATTGAACTCAGCTTGAATAATAAAGTAAATGTTAAAAAGTTATGGATTCTGAAATATGTGCAAGAAGCGAATCCTATAGATTCTAAACAGCTTTCTACCAAAGAAAAAGGATGAAGTTGACGAAAGGGATAATGAGCCTAAGAAAAGTTATTGAAGTTTAGTAAACCACGTTCATTAATAGGACTCTATAAATATACCATTCAATATCTAAAAATATGGAACAGAATTAAAATGTAAAATGTAAAAAATAAAATATAAAATGAATAATAAGATGAAAGTGAGAATGAAAATCAATTACAACAAAATATAACAATTAAAATAACTAAGCCAACAATTACAGCTTTTTTTTTATGTATATAAATTCTATGGAACGATAATAATACTGATAAATCAGCCACGATTCTTCAGCTAAAATTTGATTCAGCTTTTCTTATTGAATTTTTTTTTCTTTGAGTTTGAAACTCCTGCAGTATAATTTTTTTTTGTTATTAAATAATAGAATCAGGTTGAACTCTTACGAACCTCGTAATACTTTTAAACAATAAAATTTCCTGTTCAACTTTCCTCCCAATTCTTCGCTATCTCTGCCCGATTTTAAAATGATAAAACCAACACCTCTTACATACACCCCTCAACAGCTTTACACACAGTATTCTATTATATTAAAATATTACTTAGAAATTTATCTTTATTACACAATCACCCACCCCCTCCCCCACTTCACTTTTAATCATAAAGTGTTAAGCGACACTCAATTAAAATTATAATCTCGGCATCCCCAAAAAAAAAAATCCTCCCGCCTTCATATCTATAATAATATAAATTTTTCAAATGCAGTATTATATCTTAATTCAAGTTTAATGCTATTTTTAATATTATCTTTTTTAAAAATGGGAATTTAATTAGGCTTATACCAATACAAAAAATTATGATATAAATTATACTAAGGTAATTGTTTAAAGGTGCAAGGCATAAAAAATTTAATATCATAATACTAATAAATTCCTCTGCTGGTCTACCGGCTGCGTACCTAAAGGAAAATGGTATCAATCTGCCAACTGAAAGATCCACCCAGAAATTTCTTCAAATACGCTGAAATACTGAAGTAACAAGCGGATATGAAATTAAGCTCATTCCAGCAGATTTGGATTAGAATATACCATCGATCTTACGGTTAGAGCATATGACTATAAGGATGAAGCAAGATTAGACTCCTGCTCAAAATTTTTAATTATCAAATTGGCACTTCCACAATAAGCTGCTAAACGGTTGAAATCCACGTTGTTATCGATCACACGAATTGTGCGCACAAGTGATCAAACGTTATGCTGAACGAATACACTTTTACAATGGGGTATTAAAATTATACCTTAAGAGATACTAAATTCTTATGCTATGGGGAGTAGGAAATCATAACTCGCTTTAATGCACAGTTATGTATTATATTTCATCAAGAGAAACATTTATTGTTGCAAATATGGTAAAATAAATTTAACAGAAATCAAAACGCTTATAAAACGAAATTAATTAAATATATCCTAATAAAATACTTATTGTATACCATATAAACTGCCAAAAAAAATATCAATAATACATACCATTTCGCAAAACAGCATACCAAAATTAAAGAGTTATAATTATTTTGTGTAATTATTTCGCTTATAAATAAATGTTAATATCATAAAACGAGCCAAGTTCGTCCAAATAAAACTTTTAATTCAATTTAACATCTATTCCTAATGATCAATTAGCTCCAAAACCAAATATCGTACTAATGTACTAGTGAGTGTTATGAAATAATAACCATGATTCAATCTGCAATCTCACGGATTCTACAATTTACTTTCAACATATTTCGATGGTAAACTGATCATATCTAAAACAAAAAACTACCAATTCGTTTTTTACCACGCTAAAGATAAAAAAGAAACTATTATATTATATTAATCTGGTTCTATTAATGGGTTATTTGCTCCTGAAAAATGCAATGTTTTAGAATAACAGAATGAGATTATTTGTCTCAAATTTTAATATTTACAAGCTCTTAAAATCAAATAGTCAGTCGTATATTACGCTTCATAGATTATACTTTACATAAATAGAAATTTGCACCACTGGAAATCTTAATACCTTTATGAAACTTACGGAAAATCAATTATTTTCAAAAAAAAATAATAATAATAAGATTAAAGGCTACATGCTCGAGTTCTAGATTTATAAGTTTCAGATTAAGTCAACCTTCCAGCCAATACAGAAATCAGACGCCAGTAATATTTTAACCAGGCACATTTAAGCTAGGTGCATCGTTCAAACTCCGAAATGATTAGACCTGAAGATCTCTGTAAATTTGTGGTGTTTGAAAAACGTATAATTTATTTAGTATATCGATTGAACTTGTATTTTTTTTTATCATACTTAGACCCGATAGTTGGTCTGGTAAATATTTCCTTGACAATTTGAGGTATTATCTCGGATTATCAATGGATTCATGTTATACAAGAGATTTGAAATCGATTTTTGTAGCCTGAAATATAAAAGACCTCATTGGAAACCTGGACTAGATGATACTAAAATAGCATTGAAAATATATTACGCTGGAACTGCAAGTACATGTATTCAATGATTTAGCCTTTCAAGATGTAAAAAAAGCACCATAGAAACAAAATATCGTTGTCTCCGATGTTTTCTAAACCCCAAAAAATACCATTATTGCCTATTTTAAGTTTAATAAATCCCAATCATCGTATTGAGGAATGAAAAATAAAAATACGATTGCAGAAATTAAAGTTCAAGTTTTCAAAATTATACTTAATTTTTATTTTTATTTTTATTTAAAAGATAAAATCTATCACAGCCCTTTAGGTAATATTATCATATCTACTTATAACTTAGTTAGATCTGGAGGCTATTATGTTAAGGCTATATAATTTTGGTACTCTTCAACCCTAAAGATTTAAAAAAGTAATTCAAGTCGTATTTAATTGATTTAGGTCACGATTATTAACAATTTCACCCATACTTATTTAAAATTTTAACAATAATTAAAGTGTTTGAAACACACTTGTAAATCACAAATTTTCTGAAAATAAAAATCGAAGATCTATAATGTGTAATAAATCTAGAATAAATAATATCGAATATCACTGAAAAACAAGCTAGATTTCTGATTTGATCATTACTCTAGAAAGAAAAAAAAAATTACGAACAAAAATATCAAAAATATAGTTAGAATAGTCAGATCTCTAGAGGGCCTGATATATTCACAAATTAACCTCAGAGAGGTGAAATATCAAGTTAATACAAATTTTAAAGTCGTTAGTATATAATGAAAATATTATAGTTTGACCATAAGGCATGTGATACTATATCATCTGTCGATACCCCGGCGTTAGCGGTTAGGATAGCTCCGATCGCTCTGATCTTTGATTATGGTGTTCCTGGATAGCGGCATATTAAGCCTGATATCAACCTAATATGCCTTGTAATTCTGTATAATAACAGTGAATTGATATATCATTCATATATTTTATCAGCCCATTTACTAACCAAATTCTAATGTTAGTATATGAAGTCGAGAAATGAGAATAAAACATCATTTATTTATTACTGCGTATGCAAATACTGGGAATATTAATTGGTCGACATTTAAAGCTACTTTGCATGGCTTCTCTATTATAATACCAGATACTTTCTCTTTGCGAGCTATTATAACTGATTTTAGCACAGCTTATCTGATGCAAGCAAGTTCATCGTCGATCCTATGAATACCGCTAGCCCTGAGAAATGCTCTAGTAGATAGAAGCCAAAACTAATTTGAATTCAGCTTCTTGATTGAATGGTCGCGAGAAAGACACTGTTGTCAAAATAAATCTAGAATATTCAACTTACATAAAAATTGCCAAAAAAAAAAATCTTATCCAAATATAATCTGAATCCTTTGTGAACTTGAAGAACATTGGATGTTTTTGATAATTCAGAAGTATTATAAGATAAATTTAATAGCGCGTATTTATTGGCTTTTATATATCCTAACTTCAGATTGTCAATGGTGTAAATTTAAGCATGATATTTTATTTTCTGAAGAGCTGAAATCTGAGTTATTATCTCTTTAGATATTCTCCGATATAAGAGAGCTGATTGATGGAATGAATCTGGATCGACACCACACAAATTCTTCGATTTAAATGATACAATAAACTACGTAAAATCCTATAATCTAGGTTTTGAGGTCGCTTCTTTGATCCCTTATGCCATCAGAAACTATTTCTCGATTATGAAAGCGTTTATTATCATATTTTCGGGTCTCGTACTACGCAATTTCTTGTAATAGCAGAATCTGAGACACCGAGAGTTATAAAAAGTCTGTGAAAGATGAATTTGATTTCCATATCTGAGCAGCTAATACCATTGTGACACATTCATAGTTTATTTTCTGCATGATCTATCAAATTATATTAGGCGCAGAACAAAACTAAATAACTTTTAACCCTGGTTATTTAAGGCCAGAGAATTTTATCCGCGTGCTCGCTTTTCAATAAAATAGTTGAAATTTTAATTAAATTTCTTGTTATGGTGAGAAGAAAATATACCTACGCAGCTGGGCAGTTAATCGTGTTCAGTTTTTGAATTATTTCACATACGCGAGTGAGGTTGTATTTATTGAATAGACTAACACCGAAAGTTCTATCACAATTCTTAGCTAAAGGTCATAAGTGTGCTTATTAGCTCCTTAGCGTTAATTTGTAAAAGTGCTTTGTTCGACGGATAGGATCCTGATTAAGTAATTTAACCTAAACAAGTCTTCGTATTGAGTATCTAGATTCTGTTAATAACTCTACTTCCGTAGTTCCTGCAATATAAGAGACATTTTTTTATGTCTGCAGCTGTTTCTTTCAAAAAATTATGCTCTGGATCTCGGGATTCGTCAGATTTAATACCGGTATCCATCATTTCTCATTAGAAAAATAACAGCTTTAGTTTTCGAAAAACAAGGGGAGTATAAATCTGCCTAGAATAAGAGCTGCTGAAATTGACATAGATTTCTTGATAATTCTATCCTGACATTATAATGTCGTTTGGCCAGCGCTCGTACTTTTTGTGGTTTTATGTTAAAGATATCTTTTTCAATATAACCATGATGTATATTTAGACAGTATTTTTAAAAATCTCCAGGTTTGTGATAGGTTGGGATTAGTATTGGGGTGTAGACAATTCCCGTCGTTGATCTTGAATAACCCCTCCCCCCCCCCCCACAGCTTGGATCATACCTTTCGCTATTTATCTCACAACAATCTTTGATATCTCTCACAATAATAAGATCGTTCAGGCAGTAAAAGATACATATCCCTTTTTGTCAAACACATTGTATAACTGGGAGAAGAATGCTTGTCAAAATAAAGAAGTCTATAATTTTCTGAATTTCAGAGGAATAAATTAGAAGATTCTGCTGTTCTGGTGAAACAGATGTGATTCCGGCGCTTCTTATATATTTGAAAGCGCTAAAGGCACCCTGAAGATCCAAGGGCTTGTAATATTACTTTCAGCGGACCATTCTTCAGATGTAGTTCAAGATAGCTATCTTGAAATTATGCTCTTCCACGTGTATTTTGAATTCGCAGAGGTCTAGGATTTGACCGAGTTATCGAGTCTTCTTTGAGTTTGCTAATGTCTGAAAAAACTTATCCCGCGACTGAATTTATTCAATGATTTGCTTTGAAAGAATGCAAGAAACTAATATCGTCAGGACTTTAATGGGATCCCGTTTTAGATTCCTATTGTACGGATTTGGGTATGACTTGAGCAATAGACTTTCAGGGAATCGCACTGGGTGTGACTCGAAGGACCATAATTGCAAGTTTTTTTTTTTTGACAAGTGCTCTTTGAGTGCCTGAAAAATAAGACATGGTGAACGAGAGCTTTTGAAAGGGACTAAGAATCCATTTTACACCATTTTACAATTACTCTGGCTGTCCGTTAATCGATACCATGTGGATTTAAACATAGCTAGGCTTCGCCCAACTTATATTCCTTTATTTATCTATATTGAGACTCTGTCAAGACCTGGGTTATAAGAGTGCAAGGCAAGTCAAGTAAAAGTTATATTTACTATAAAGATATTTATTTATTACTTATTAGAAAGCATATAAGATACTAGATGTCGAATTCAAGACAAGAAAAACGTAATCTTTTTATACTTTTTCCGTTGCTTGGTTTTAGGTCATAAAATTCAAAGAAAAACTAAAGAATAAACTAAAAAGAAAGCTATAGAAAAATATCTGTTTGATTACTAATCAAACTTGATTAGTAATCAAAATAAATCGTTATCGATGTTTAAAAATATGAATACGTAAAATTATTACGTTAGAACAATTAAAATCGATAAGAAATTTCGGAAATGTTCTAGAACGTTTCATAACATTCTAGAAAATTGCTGCTGATGATATCTGAATATTCTGGAACATTCTAGAAGGTTCTAGAAAGTTCCATTCATGACAGACTCCTTTCCGTATCCTCGACCTCTTCCGCATAAATTTGATTGTTGTTTAGAAGTTTCTCTGAATAGAATTGGCTTTAGCTGGTGTTTCAGAATTTTTTATGAAATATAAAAATATCATTTCTCGAATCCTTTTTTATCGAGTTCTGCTAGCGCTTAAAAAAGATCTGGATCTTTCAAATAAATGAGTCCACGTTTTTATGATCTACGAGTGCTTGTTGATGTCTGATTCAACGTATATAATCGATTTTTTTGTATTTTATAGTTGAACATGGAGGTTATATCTCGTTTTATGGGTTTCAGCATCTGTCACTTTACATAGATCAGCTCTCATAGAGCTCGCAAATATCGCATCAGGCACCTCAAAGGTGTGAAGCTCCGAATTACCCTGAATTATTCGGTATATATAGTAGTCAATAAATATAATTACCTAAACAAGAGCTAGATAAATTTAATATAGCTCTGTTTCAGCCTTCTTCACTGCACTCAATTCTGATCCATTCATTGACGGAGTTTTTTAGCTTATAAAACTAGTCTTTTGGAAAGGATCTAATGCATTATTACACTCTTCTTCTGTTAGTGTATGAGCGGAAAAAGCCTTCTTCAATTGATGGGAGTGCCTCAGTGAGCTCCAAATTAGCTTTCAAGTCTTTTCTTGGAATTATGGTTCACGTATGGGTAATATTTCTTATTTTTTATCTTCTTTTTTCGACGGAGTATTATTAAAAGTTAGTTAAATAACTTGCTTTGATCTTGGCTGGTTGGGGATTGAGTTTTTGTTGCTTTTTACATAGTTTGATATATGGAGGAAATATTTCATAAAAATTCTCGAGTTTAAAATTTGAAATTTGAAAATATGTACGCTTTTAGAGTACCTTTGTAAAAAATAATAGATAAATAAAAAAAATCGTGTATTTTACAGAATTTTTATAAAAATAATTTAGTTTAAAAGAATTTAAAATTGATACAAGATTTTATTTAATATAAAATAATAAAACAGATAAAATTATATATAAAAAATTATATCATTTTCTAAAATATTATTTCTTTGTTTTATACTTTAAAATAGGCACTATTTTACATTTTCTAAAATATTATCACTATTACGATATAGTAAATCCATTAGTATAAAGCATAAATGTGGTTGATTTCAAATTATTTTTAATTTTATGATGGAATTCTTAAAAAATCTTCAGGGTATGAATAACTTGAAATCCTTTTTTATTTATTATTTGTAGTCAATTTAACTTAGAATGGTAATTATTATTCAATAATTTTTGGCTGATGTCTTTCTAAAAAGAGATTTTTTTATTATTGACTCTCTCTAGTATAATAATTTTTCAGGAAGTCAATCATGATTAAAAAAATTTTACAATCTAATAGAAAACGAATCCTAAATCTCAAATACAATATAAAATCCCAAAATTGCACAATCAGAAGAATAAAACAACGAATGTGGCGAAAATGAGAATGAAAACTGATTCATTAGTTTTGAAGGCTGAAACGAATGTTCAGATCTCGAATCTGATACTTGAGAGAAAAAAAAAAGAATCAAATAAAAAACTGGATGGCATCATAGCAAATCCAAGGGATAAAAATATCAGGGCTGATAAGCTAATTTCCATATTATACAGGATGTATATGAAAACAAGATAGAATATACTATCAACACTGAGAAAATATCTAGATATATATGGAAAAGATACTTAGAGGACTACAAAAAGAATTTATACCACGATTTAATGAGAGAATCTCAAGCTTAATTACTTTTCGAAAAAAATCAATAAAACGAATTTATCAATCGAAAAAAAAAAAAAAATCCAAAAATAATTCTTCAAAAGCTAAACGAAAATATTATAGTTAAAATGATAAATTGAAAGGCTTAAAAAAAGCCTACGATATGGAAATTGATGCTCTCAACATTCAGATAATGGAAATAACAGAAATTAATACATCGGAAAACTTCATCAAGAAACTGATAACCTGAATCAAAAGTTTTATTTCCAAAAGCAAAAAAAAACTCGAAGAAATCAACAACTGCAAAAAAAAAAATAAACAAAAAAAACTAAAATAGCGAAAAAGAAAAAGAAAAATGAAAATAGTTAGAAAAAAATAGATACGAAAGTATGCAAAAAAAATCCTATTGAAAATAAATCGTATTCACGATTATAAAAAAAAATAATATAGCTGCTGGAATGTCTCCGTTTGAAGCTATAAAATAACAATTTCTATACGTTGACGGGTTTAAAAGAAACATAATTAGAAAATTAAAAAGTATAACTTTCCAAGAAATACAGCCGTGAATTAATGGGAAAATCATGTGGAAAAATGATGAGAATTTTGAAATTTGTATCGAGCCGAAGCATACGAAAAAATTAGTCAAAAAAATGGGGAAATCGAGGAAATCAAGATGGACAGCGAATATAATCCGATTACAAACGAAAAATCAAAAAAAGAGCTAATCTACAGAATGTGGGTGGAAATCTTCAGTAAAAAAATCGAAATTAGCCATCAAGGCGAATGGCTATAATGGTATCGAAATGGAAAATTGAAGATAGTGACGAATTTTCAGAATTTTTTTTACTTTGAAAGTAAAAAAATATTTTTGAAATTTATCAATAATAAACAAAAAAAATTCGAAAATTTGAAAATCAGAGCTGGGAGCTATATAGCCTTTTATTTTTAATTTTTAATTTTTTTTAGGTTCGGATATTGGATAATAACTATTTAGCATTGAAAGTGTTGCGGCAAGGTTGAATTTATTGGAAGCAATTGAGGGGTCTTTGTGGCGAAACTCTTATAAAACTTACCGAAAACATCTCTATTTTCAATTTTTCGACTCAACCTCTGCCTACTTGCTGGGAAAACTACAATAGGCCTTGTAAAGCGCCCAGGAGCTGCTCATGCAGTCAAAATGTAAATGGAGTACCAATCCACTTGAATCAATGTCCAACAGGGTACGCAGGCGGTTATTCTTCATAGGATTTTGCTATAAAATTTTTTTACCTCATTTTATTTTTAGTTTATATTTTAAAGATATTAGAATTTTAATAAAATGTATAATAAAGTTTATTATTGGATGCCGTTATAATAATTATCCAATTAGTACATAATATTTAACTTTATTTTTATGGTGTTGTAATTTTCGGCGTAGTTTTATCCAATAAGATGGTAATATTCTATATGCTTCCTCTCCAAAGTATAATTTGCGATAAAAAGAGATTCAGTTTCTGGTATTTTTTTTTTTTGCAGCGTTAGTGGTAATTGGGTTTCCAGTATCCAATTATAGAGAAGCCAGATAATTATCTAATATTATTGGACATAAATTAATTATATTTAGGAAATAGCGATCATCATAGAAGCTAATTGGAAGCGTGAATGAATAAGAAAGCGAGTGTGGGCAAGTGATAGAAGATGAGAAGAGGCCAATAAATAGATGTATAGCAAAGCAGGAGTTGTTGATAGGTCAGCGAGCATGCCCGAAAGTGCGAAAAAAAGAGCTATTTTTAAGGAAATTATGAAAGCTACAAGTGGAGATAATATATATTTTTGTAAATGAAAGATATTGCAGCAGTAAAAAAAAAAGGAGCTTATATCAGTGCACAAGTTAGCAAATTTCATTATCAAAAAAACCAACAATTCTTCTTTGCTTTTCTACGTTTAACAGCGAAGTCTAAAACGAAGGATATATCGTCGAAGGAGATAAGAAATTTAAAAAACAAAAGGTACGGCTTACGAAACTAAGAGCTCTGCAAAAGGGAAAATATCGGCGATGCTTTATATACTGAACTATTTGCTATTTGATTCGAATTCAGTCTTATTTTACTACGTTGGGATGATAGTAACGATGGCGAAGTACGCGATTTATTCGGTCGTTGGGCTTTCGGCAATAAGCTTGGGCGCGCTTTGGTATTTCCAGCGCGATCTTATATACCCTTCGAACTTCCCGGAAAATTCAAGGACGCAAGTTGATTTGCCTTCGACTTATGGAATGACAAATTTCGAGCAGGTGCGGATAACAACCAAAGATAAGGTGAGTTTGCATGGGTACTTGATTATGCCGCTGAATAAAGGCGCAGAAGCAGGAAGGAAACTTTCAGGAGAGACGAAGCCAAAGACAACAATACTGTTTCTACAGGCTAATGCGGGTAATATTGGCCATCGACTGCCCATAGCGAGCACTTTTATGAATATGCTCAACTGCAACATATTCATGATTTCGTACAGGGGCTACGGGATCAGCGAAGGTAAACCAAGCGAGCAAGGTATTCAAATGGACATTGATGCGACACTAGAATTTCTTGATACGAACCCAATAACTAAAGGAACAAAACTGGTATTATTTGGGCAGTCGATAGGTGGTGCAGTGGCAATCGATACAGCATACAGGTACGAGAAGAAAGTATCAGGAGTGATTTTAGAGAACACGTTCACTAGTTTGCCAAATGTCGTCCAGCACGTCCTGCCAAAGATGCTGTCCGTTTTCATTTCGATGTTTGTTATTGACAAATGGGACTCAGTATCTAAGCTTGCTAAAATAACGTCAATTCCCATCCTGTTCTTGAGCGGCCTTAAAGATACGCTTGTTCCGCCCAGCCATATGTCTGCTCTCTATAAGCTAGCCAAGAAGACTAGCAAACGCCAAGTCGATATGATAGGGTTTGAGAATGGTAACCATAACGATACTTGCTCACAAGTTGGATACTTTGACGTTATCAATACTTGGTGGAACAAAAACTCTTTTTAAAAACTGCTTATTTCTCTCTCTCTCTCTCTCACTATCTCACTTTCTTCAATCTCTTTCCAGCTCTTTTGTCCCAGGATCTTCATTTCTAATTTTGTACCACTCTATCTATTACTTGTACGAATTCGTTGATATTCACATACACTATTTTTAATTTTTAGTTTTCTTCAATTACTAAAAAAAAAAAAACATTGAAACTCATTCATTTCGTACTAAAAATCAAGATTATATATACAAATAGGGATAATAATAGATATGCACCTTAATTTGGTGATAAAGTTCATTTTCATAAAAACAAATATATAAATTGTGTATTTTTGATGGATTTACGAATGCTTTAAAAATCATGAATAAGAGAAGTTCTGATATTGGATAAAAAAAAAAAGTATGGTTGTTAATAAAGGATATATTTATATTAAGGATCATTGAGTATAAGATAAATAGGAAATGAAGAGACTATTAGGAAGTTGTAGCAGGCAGGCTTTTGGGTTCAGAGGTTTTTGCTTTGAGGTCCATATTGTATTTGCCTATCCTGATAAGCTGGATGGCGCCAGTAACGCCGACAAAGAAATTAACAGCAGCGAGCGGGTAATTCTTGGGCTTGATGATGGTGCACCAGCGCGCCCATATAAAGCCAGATACGGCGAGCGAAGTCTGTTGGCTGGTGGAGACTTGCTCGATCGGGCGTTTGAGGTCGCCTAAACCAACAAACACGAGCGACCATTTGATCAGCGGCGCCCAGAAGTGGACGGTTTTAGGGCCTACAGGCGAATTGAAGAACTGTCGGAACTTGCCGCCTGCGCCTCCGTATGCCGCACCGCTCATTATTGTACTGTTTTATTGTTATTGTTAGGAAAGGAGCGAGTTTGAAGTTTTTCGCTATTTTGGGATGGGAGGGTATGGGGGGCAGCGGTACCTGGTTTATGAGTGATTAAATTATGTTTAGGGGGAAAAAAAGTAGGTGGTATAAAAGATATTACAGTCTATGAGCTACAAATACTAGAAACTATTAAAGAGAGAGAGAAATGGGAATCTTGTTTATTATATTTTTTTTATTGGGAGAGAAAGGGCTGGCTTTTTAAATGCAGAGTAGATTGGATTTCATATTTATAAAACATTTCCTACTGACAATTTGAGTTATTTCGTATATTATACCCCTTATTAATAATTTCAAAATTCATAGATTTAAAACTTCATTATTTATGATATTTCGAACTTTTTATTTATGGATTACACAGAAAAAATAAATAAATCGGAAAAATACATAAACTGCTAAATTTTCAAGGAACTAATTACGTTTTTTTCCCCCCATTAAAATAATTCACCTTTTTTTTATATAGTTGAAGAATATTGGTTTTTTTTTTGGTATAATATTAGTGGTCTTTAAATCGAGCGCCAGGGTCCAATCATAAAGCTTTAAATATACCATCTATTTTGAAACACATAGATTCTTTTCTATACAGCTTTTTTTTTGTCAGCATTTATAAAACTTTAATTTTGTACTATTATTGTTTTCCCTCCTTTTTGCTTATTTAGCACACACACACACACAAAAAAAAAACAGCACAATAATAAGTTATACCCTTAGAAAATCTCGCATTTACACCAGATTCCTCCGCAAAAAACCCATTTTCATCGATCGTACCGTCTTCGATCTTCTTTTATTCTTCCAAGCATATAATATTAGTACTGTTTTTCTATAACCAGCAGGAAACAATAGCCACATAATCCTCAAAGGAAATTATTTCTTATCCCAATATCTAAAATAGCTCTTTTGTAACCCAAAATGGAAGCTAAGCTCGACGAAATCATACTCAAAATGTAATATATATATATATATATCTTCCATCACATATCCAATCCCTCCCCATAGAATATTTCTTCCCACTTAAAGTCTTATTTTATACTTGAATCTAAACCTATAGAAAGGACCAAGATCCTCTAGTAACAGGAATAATAATCGTTGACAGTGCTGGTTTATGTCTATCATGTAATACCCATACTTGCTTTCTAATTTTATTCATAGCCATGATCACTAATTAAATTATTTTTTTTTCTTTTCTTATACACAAAGATTGGGGTAAAGTCGATCAAGGTGCCTCAGGCCTAATTCTCTCCATCATGAATCGCGCTGAAAATATCCTACCCGAGTACATACCCGTCGAAGACATCCCTTCAATAATTATCGATTCTGATATACAGTATTTTATCTATCAACATATTTGCTCACTATTGTCTATTATAATTAACTTTAATCGTTTTTTTTTTTTTAAATTTGATTTCTAGAAAAATTCTTATTAAAAGATGCGACTCTTGGGCTGTCGGAATATTCAAAGCTAAACATAGAATCGACCATCAATCTTCATAGGCCGCATCAGTATCCATAACCCATTCGTTCGAGAAAAAAAAAAAAACTATACATATTATCAAGCCTGCCATAAATTCCTAATTCCCTCCTTGCCTCCTTTTCAAATCTTTGTAATTAATTAATTAAATTTTATTTATCTTTTTGATCGGAAAACTTGTATTTAACATTCTCACATCCCTAATCTCTTCCCAAAAATAAATACTTTAATATATAAAACTGTAAATGCTTGTTTTTCATTATAGTTAAATCTACGAATAATTTGATATTTAGAATACTCTGTAATAAAAAAAAAAGGCATTAATTTTTGATTTCCAGTGTTGGATTTTTTTTTATAAATAGATTTTAATAAGAGCAAAAAAAAAAAAATAGTAATAATGATGATAGATAATGAATGTTTAGGAAAAAATATTTTGATTATTGATCGATTTTGATTAGCGTTATTGTGCAGTCGCATTGTTTGAACAGTTTCTCGCACGAGTTTCCGCTGAGGAAGTAGCTGATTCCTGATTTTTCAGGTTTGCCGACAACAAGCAGATCAATCGACAGCTCGCTAACTTTCTTCGCAATCTCAGTGCCAGGATCGTCCCCAGCCACGCTGATGGCTCGAATGACGTACCCAAGACCCTTAAGTTTGTTACCGTATTTAGTCAAAATCTCGTAGCTTTCTGCCTTGAACGTGTTGTTCATGTCCGTCTGTCCCGGAATGAACTCGTCCATCCCGGTGTACCCGCTGTTCTCGTTCGATTTGCGCACGTGCAGCAGGATAACCAAATCGCTGCTCTTGTTAAGAACCATCTTTATCGACTTGTCCACAACCTGGCTGCTCGACCGCTCGTTCCCAGAAACGCACACCATCACCACGCGTCTGATCTCAAGCCCATCGCCGCTCCCAACAGCTGCAGCTTCCCCGCCATACCCGCTTTGGCCACCACTTATCTTGTAATTCATCAAGTTCATCCCCCCCATATTTATCTTCGTCTCCCGCTCGTCGCTCGTCACACCCGTAACCGACTCGAGAATCTCCGCTTCGATCGCTGATGGTGCTGGGTTGTTTCCCACATGTTCCGGGAACCCTTCAAGCACATCGTCTGACGATACTACCAACGACCCCTTCCTAGCATCCTGTCCTCCCTTCTTTTTCATTTCGTCTCTTCTTTTTTTAATTTTTTTCCTTTGGCAATATATTTAAATACCTCTCTTTCAACTAATTTAATCAATTCAAATAAAAAAAATGCTAATGGTTTTCCTTTTTTTTT